>JABWIB010001257.1:0-17935 GCA_016617825.1 Platyplectrum ornatum
CCTGTCCTCCTTGGCTGACCGGTACCGTACCCACTCTGGCGAACTGTACCACACTGGCTCTGTTATTGCTGGCTCATCTCCCGTACCTCCGTATGCTGTGCACTATGTGTTTTATGTGTTTCTTGTTGTTGTTTTTTGTTGTTTATGTTTATGTTCCTGTTGTTGACAGCTGCGCTGCCCCGCTATTGTTTGCTGTGTGCTGTGTTTTTCTTTTCTGTACCCTTCATAAAACCCTTAATAAAAATTTACCTGATTTAAAAAAAAATTAGGAAATATAGTTAAATTCCAGTTCTAGATATTATAAACACACATTTCTGTATAGGAATGAGTATCTGAATGTGGGTGAAAGCAAAGGATTCTGGGTTTTCTTATCTTGATTGTGTGTTACCCACCAAACTATCCTCCATATGACGTGTTCATAAATAAAACCTCAAGCTGGGAGCAGCCATTTGTGAGGTAAATTAAACAAGATTTTATCCTTAATGTGCCAATATAAACTATGTACCAGATTAGATTAAAAAAACATTCTTAAGTGATACTCCCCGATTGTATCTGCCAAGAATGTGAGTCATTAACGTGGTGATGGTTGTAATTCCATCCATTGAGAAGGGGAGTTCATCTTCCAGCTTCCTAAGGTGTTTAATATCCATTATACTTTAAGTGAGAAATAATTATCCTGAGAATATAATATATTTTTGTAATCATGTATATAGAATAGCTCCCTCTGTTTTTTGTAATGGATTATTTGTATGAAACAATCACATTACCTCTGCCATGTTTGCTCTTACCATTTCAAAGAGACCATTTTATCAGAATCCTGCAGCTTCAACGATAGATGGAAAACAGTCTCACAAGACACTTCTAGCTCGATTTTGGATACTTCAAGGCCTAAATTTACCAAACAGGGAGATTAAAGAGTGGGGATGTTGCCCATAGCAACCTATCAGATTCAAGCTTTCACTTTAATTTTACATATTGGAGAATTTAAGCTCAAATCTGATTGGTTGCTATGGGCAACATCCCCACTTTTTTCTCCCTGCAGTCTCCCGGCTTATTGTATAGCGAGGGCTAGGTTTATCCTTTATATGCCACTCTTACTTCAGTATTGTCAACAAACCCCAAAATAAGGGTCCAAAAGGGCCAAGGCTTCCAATGCTAGTGTAGCCCTTTTCAGCTGGAACAGACTGTTCAAAACCGGTACTGTACCTGCTAAATAGGTGAAGCTGGAGGGTATGGTAACTGTTTTCCTATGGGCTTTGTGGCACCCCCAATGTGTCTAGAATAACCATCTATGAAAGGAAACCTCTACAGTCTACAGCGCCAGACCCCAGAATTCCTCTTAGCGGCCCTGGGTAAAGTAATTAATACCCCCCAAATAGTTAAACATTGTAACATTTCAATAACCCCAGTTAATATGTATTTTAATATGATGCTCTTTATTATATCTAGTGTTAATATCTTATGGCTACGTAGCTTGTGTAGCGGGATGTGAATGATCCCGTAAATAAAGTTTTATTTCTTTTCCCCGTGTCTTATTCCATACATGTTGCCTAATCTTTAGTTTTGTGCCAATGCCAAGTTTATATAGCGGCCCTTATAGAAAACATTTCTTTCAGCAACATTTCATGTATTCCCCATAGACAGGCCTTTTGGTTTTCCTAGAAGTGCTGTGAACAGCTGCCTGATTCTGGCTAGTACTCTCCAATTTCACGCTGTGTTTTTACACTGCTCCGCCGTAATATGTGGATGTATCTAAACACCTCCACACCGTAAATGTCAATCTCATCAGTGGAAGGATTCTTCAGACTCTCAGATTTATTCTGCTTCAGCACATTCACAATGAGTGGGGGCACTAATTTCACATTGAACATGTTAAGACTACTTGAAACATAATCGTTTGTCTACATTCTTTTTCTAGCATTGCTAATTTGCAGCTTGTAAAATACAGGTTTCTTAAAAAGGAATGGAGCGGGTGTTACCTATAGCAACCAGTCAGATTTTATTTATCATTTCTATAGTACATTTTAGAAAATGATAGGTAGAACCTTATTGGATGCTATAGGCAACACATCCAATATTACCTTTTTGAATACTACTTAATAGATTTTTACTATTTTAATTCAAAATGTGCTGTCGTTTGTCACTTCGAAATTAATGTATTAATTTATTAAATTAACAATTTTCGACATACATATAGCCCAACAGCTATATGATAGCTGTATTTTGGTAGTGCTTATTTAAAATGTTTTTTTTTGTGAATAGAGCAGTATGCTCCATATATCCATATTTTGGCATGCTATCATTTATTGCGCCAACAAACGATGGTCTCCGGCTCAAGGTCTCCCCCAAAGATGTGCTCCTCTGTGACTGTTAACACAAAGCTACAGGGGGTATTTTAGGGTTAGGCTATGGGGAGTGGGTTAGAGCATAGTAGGTAGAGGTTGGGGTTAGGCTGTGGGGTGGGGATGGATCAGAGAAGGGGAAGGTTAGGGTTAGGCTGCAGGGAGGGGGTGGATCGGAGAAAGGAAAGTTAGGGTTAGGTTGCAGGGAGGGGATGGATTGGAGAAGGGGAGGGTTAGGGTTAGGTTGCAGGGAGGGGATGGATCGGAGAAGGGGAGGGTTAGGCTGCGGCGATTGGAGTGTTAGGGTTAGGCTGCAGTTAATGGAAGAGGAGCGTTAAGGTAAAGGAAGAGTAAGGTTAAGGTAAGAATTAAGAGAAAGGTTGGGGTTTGGAAAAACACTTTTGTCAGTGGATATTTGTCTGGAGCAGCCCTGGTACATATGGAAAATAACATGCCTATATTTAGATCTATGCCCATATAAAATATGAATCAGATTCCAGCTACTATTTATCTATTACAATAATAGGTTGCTATGGTCCATGTCTTCGCTTTGTTTTGTTTTTTATGTGCATTCCAATAGTTAAGCGCATGAATCATCTTCGCAAAGCACAAGTGATGGATCTGTTCATCCAAGAAAGCATGTTTTATCCTATACTTAATAATGCAGTTTAATTACTATAGGTAATAAAAGCCATAAATCATTCTAAGCGGTATTGCTGGCCCAGGATCACCTGTAGCTCTCCAGGTGTTATGAAACAAGTTCCAGAAAGCTCCTTCAGTTATCAGCTATGCTGTTGGAGTAGTAGACACACAGACTGGCCTGATCATGGTGTTATCTCTACAGGCTAGCAGGATTATATTGTGATGTTTACTGGTTACTGGAAATCATATCCACAAGACCAGTGTTCCATGCAAAAGTGTGTGCTCTGGGTATGTGCAGTGCGATTGCAACGAAAGATTTATGTGCGCCCTAAATCTTATGGTTTTACTAACAATTTCCGTTTTTGTGATGTGCATACACAATGGACCGGCTGCAGTATTACGTGAGATAGCTGACGATGTTCTGTACTTCCGATGTGTCCCCTGGGCCGTGCCGGTTCCACCACCCAACTAAATTACCCTAAGTGGACAGTTAAGTTAAGGCAGAAGTATAGCAACATAACTTCTTCTATAGCTCTCCCACACACCCACATTGTCCGTTGTCCATACGGGCCCACAGAGAGCAGGATATATATATATATATATATATATATATATATATATATATATATATATTCACACATACAGAGCTCAAAGTGGGCTGGTATATGCTGGTATGGTGTACTAGCACCTCTTCTCCCGCTAAGCCCTGTCCAGAGTGGAGGGGGAACTTTTAATATAAAATCATGGGTCCGATGGGGACGGGGCTTATGCAAGACGGCGGAGCTTAGCTCTATACCCCCACCTCAAAATCCCCACTTTGAGCCCCGTGTATATGACTACTGAGTGTGCTGCTGAAATTTGGATTATGGTAGCATTGCCGTGTAAAAATAAAATCTCAAACATTAAATAACTGACAGAAGCAAAGTTTTATGAGGATAAAAACACAAGGATGGGACTAAAAGCTGAAACACTTTAGACACGGCAAGGAAGTGTGTGTGTGTAATCGCTTGAGGTATCCGCAAGTCTCTAAAATCCCGGAGAAAATACTTTAGACAACTGGGTAGCTGTTTACGTCAAGTCCTTTTATTGCAGCATATTGATTTCACAGAGCTGTCTCGAGATATTCCATCCTTTTCCCGCTGTTCCAAAGTAACCTTGAAGATAAATGGCATCAGAATCTAACATTTCATAACAAACCGTCTAGCGAGTGTATGCGTGCCTGGAAGACGGCAAAGTAAAGCATCAGCTATGTTCATTCTGATTATTTTGTTTTTAAAATGTGCCCCAGACTTTTTCTCATACTAAAAATTACTTTACCAGAGTAATGGGGCAGGAGCCCATAGATTGTTTTCCCAAGTCTGGTTACTATGGAGAGAACTAGCAGTCCATGCGATGAACTATCTCAAGGGAGCGCGAAAAAGTTTTGCAGCTTTCTTAACCCCTTTTTACATGATAGGTATCTGAAAGAGGATTATAATGGATTTCTAATTGATCTGCTGTTTGTGTGCAGAGGTAAGGGGCGTTCTCCCAACAATGTACACATAGCAGAGACAGCTATTTATACATCAATACTTTTTTTTTGGAAATGGAAGCTATTTTGAGAGATAATGATGTATTAATTCCCTAGGAACCACCAACATCACATCAAGAGTTTAGGCACGTCTTATTGGTCACTGTGGTTCCTACAGAACTGATAGGCTGCATTCTCATTACTGTAGCTGTAGTCCATTAAGGGGCCGATTCAATCTTCTTCACACCCACTGACGCAGTTTAAATACACGGAAGGGGGATAATTTGCATCTTTTTATCTTGCGGCTCATAGCGCTGCGTATAAAAGACGTGTATTTTCAGTTCCATAATAGACAGGGGAAAAGCGTGCAACCAGCTTTGTCCCGTCCTCTGCTTCCAGCCAGAGAGGGAGCAAAGCAAGCGCCAGGGGAGCGGGGGAGAACCTTTCTGGTGCCCAGCCATGCTTGCACAGAGGTAAGTACAGGGGGTTTAAATATTTTTTATTTATTTATATTAACAAACAATATTATTGATCAATCGGGAATTGCAATTGATCAATGATATCGTCCCATGCGTGAAAAAGGCATTTTATCGCATTTTTTACATTGATAGCTTGGCACACACTCCACGATTTTTAGCCAAAATCCACGATAATCATGGATTTTGGCTAAAATCGTTGTAGAGGATAGCCAGCTTAACACGTCCATTATTAATGTGCTTTCAGTGTGTAGGGGTCTTAATTTTACACTTGAATATATGTCCTACAGTACACCAAGTGATAAGAAGATGTGATAGCAAGGTTGTATGATTGAATGCAGCAGCCATTGAAAGACCATGGTGTAATAAATCTCTGCCATAGATAATAAAGTGCAGATACGGCTTCATACATGGTATGCATTTTTTTTTATCTTTAATCCTTATAGCATCCAAGGACATTGTCTGTACGTTGTCCATTTTATATAATAGAATCATGGTGAAACATCTCTTAAATCTCTGTAAGTGTCAAGCAAGCAATATATAATCTTCTTGTAGTATTAAATGAAGTCTGTTTAACATCTTAGCTTTAACATCATGTAAAAGCTGCAAATATTTGAGATATATCCTACAGACAGTAGTGTGCAGTGTACTTGGCCCTGTACAATTGGAAGTGTGTGAGTGTGTGTTGGGTGGAAGCTGTTGTGTAGTGTTTTACGAGTTTCAGTCTGTGCACAATAGATATATTCACTGGACGTGACATTGTAACCTGCCATTATCCCGGCCTGTGGTTTGGTTTGAAAGGAAAGAATTTGGTGCCTTAAAAAATATGTATTAACAACTTCACAGCTTAGTAGTTCAATAGCTAATGAGGTGGCAGGCCTGATTGCACGAGTTTTATAGGGTGAGGGTAATTGTTATGGGCTTATCTCTTTTTATTTCTTTATAATGAGAGTATTAGAAGTCCTTTAAATGAAGTATTCACAATTCTGCATTCTGCTTAAATCTATGATCCAAGTTAATGATTTCAAATTAAAGCATTACTGTCTGGTTAAGTGGTTCTTCTGACAGTCATAATCACACTCTAAGGATGTACAATATTAGGCAGAGGTACTATGCCAGTGGTTATATACGTGGCATTGTACCCCCTCATAATACTGGCCTTCAAAACATTGGATAAAAATGACACAAATACACATTTCACGTGCGCTAAGTGTGAAAAATAACCACATTTTAAAGTGTGTATGCGCACTTCAATAGTGTACTATAAGTAAAAGCGAAGTATTCTCCCTGCATACAAAGATTGACATTCAATGACATTCATCATGGATTCTCCAATATTCAAGTCTTGATTTGGTCCAGTGTGTGTACTGTGTGTATGTATATACATAAGGGCTGGGTTCAGCACTTCCATACTATCCGGAGCTCCACACTGCTCTTCTTTAAGGGAAGTGTGGAAAATATACGTAGACATTCAGATGTCCATGCACAGAAGGGAAGTGATCTCCCCTCATCCGCACTGTTGTCTGAATACTGCAGGGGAAGTTTTACCATATTCTATCTGATTGAACAAACCTGTCAGATACAACATTGCCAATCAGTGCAAGGTTAAGGTTATGGTTAACGGTGAACTTTGGAAGATTAACGGAAGGTTAACAGAACATTGTCAATGGTGGTGCAGCATGCTACACCTGTAAAAAAGAAAACATGTAATTTAAATAAAATAATTAATCTTAAAAAAAGAATGAATCTGATGGAAGGTTAGTATATACACATGACGGTACAAACCATATAACACACTGTGTCTGATGCTGACTGAATGCATATAGGGTAAATCCTTCATTTGGAAAAAAAGAACCAATCAGATAAAGACTCTTTTTTACGGGATCCAGACGAGCGCCTGGGTTATACATGGCGTACAGTCACATAATAGCCGCGTTCTCCTCCCCAGTCATCCAGTTACAGTACAAGTGCACTGTTATGTATAGCGGAATAACTCTGCACTTGTGTTTATAAGTCTTTATTTAATCAGCGTTTCACTCTCAATTGAGACTTTCTTTACCGGTGAAGTATTATGAAAAAGTCATACTAAATAACATAAGCCCAATTTCCATACCTTTCATCAAGTGACTGCAAAATGGAATTACTCCAGTGGTTTAACTTTCATATAGGTTGTGGAGTCTTAGCCGTCAGCACCATCATGCACAGAGATGTCCTGTAGCAGGTGGACTACATTGTGAGTCTTATGTAAGGTGGAAAGTAAATAGATGAAAGTAACCCCCCTATAATTTAACATGGTTTTGTCCAGGTGTAAATGTCCCCCTGTTTTCTTCTTATGTTTAAATCTGGATTTGATCTCATGTCAGAGGCCGCCATTGTAGTACGGTTGTCTTTTTTGTGCTCTGTTTGCTTCTTATTTTTGTCATTTACTGTGGCGACAACATTTAATGATGTCTGCTGTTGTTATTGTACCATAAACATTTTCTGAATGTTTTGTGTCACGAGTAATGAGTTCGTACCCTATTCCACTGGCAAGCATCTCGAAGACTATACTATGATTATTTCATGGGAAGTAGGAATTCCTACAAATCCCTTTAGTCTTCTGCCATACCACTTGTGGACTGTATCAACCATTCATTTCAATTGGACTTTATGTGCCCAATGAAATGCATTTTCCATTTGAAGTTAATGTGATGTAAAATACTCTTGGTTTATAAAAAAGCAAAAGTATTTGTAGGAGAGTTGTACCTTTATTGGCTAACCAGAAAAATGATATAATTGCTAGGGAGGCCCCTTCATTGAAGTTAAAACAAAATATTATAGTTTTTAACTCAAATGTTTGAAACAAATAAGACCACATTTTGAAAATGCCATAATAATTTTATACACCATGTATTTGCCTGTACAGAAGAGTTGTAAATACTTGTAAATGTCCACTAACCTGCTTAAATACAACACAGTTTTTTTAAAATGTAAAATATCTATTATATTTATTTGTTTGTTTTGTTTATTTGTATACTTAGTTTTAGGGTTTGTTTGGATTTTTTTTGTAATTAAGGACGAGGCCAAATAGAGCCACTCTCATGTTTTATTAAACTTTGTCATTGTTTCTTGTACTGTGTTTAATATACTTTGATGTTGTTTTTTTAAATGTCTTTATGTTCAAAGCATCAGTGCCAGTTCGCTATATATATGTCTCAATCTATTTCTGCTTGGTTACAGGTCACGTTGCATTTGTCCCCTATCTATTCAATGTCGGTTCATCAGAAACCTCTGGTGTTCATCTTGAACTCCCCGCAACCTGTGACGTGGGAGCTGAAGACTAACAGACTAGCAGAAGGCGTCACAAGATTCTTCTTTGTGAGTATATGAGGGTGACAGTCATGGCATGCAGCTTCATATGGAATAAATATCAGCTTATGTTATACTGTTGTTGTTATTATTATTATTATTATTATTATTAAGAATTGACATTAGGAAACATTAGTTTTAGTACTGCGATTGTGGATAAGCCAAACAATTCAAGAAAGTCAAATACATGAGTGTTGAAGACCTCATCATAGTTATGTTGTGAATCCTGCATGTTAGTCATCAGAATTACCAGACAATAGGAAGGGTGAAAGTTTTTGCAGGAAAACTGGGATCTGTGTTTCTTATAATTCTCTTTATGTTTACTTGTAACCATAACAGAGGGAAGTTTGTTATAATTGCATCAGCACCCTTTGTGGGAATATGTGTAGTATCTTGTGCAACTGAAACCCGCAAGAAAGCCTCTATGTATGGACTGAAATATATGTATTCATATTTTGTAATGTTTTACTATATTTGTAACAAATGTTTTAAAGCCAAATCAATTAATCAAAATGAAGAATACATTTTAATTATATTGTACATCCAGATTAATACATGATCATTTTGCGAGATGGGTAGGTACTCACGATGGGTAGGGAGGAGCTGCAGGGGTGGAGAAAGGGGGTGGTTAAGACCTTTGTGCAAATCTGCGCCTTCCCATGGGGACTGAAGGCAGCACTAAGGCACTTCTCTCTTAAGAATCAGCATTAGGATCTAAATTTACTAAGCAGGGTGATTGAAATGTGGGGATAGCAACATATCAGATTTGGGGGTATATTTACTAAGCAGGGAATTTGCTGGGGAATTGAAAATTGGGGAAGTTGCCCATAGCAACCAATCAGATTCGAGCTCTCAGTTTCATTTTACATACTGGAGAATGTAAGCTCGAATCTGATTGGTTNCTATGGGCAACTTCCCCACTTTTCAATTCCCCAGCAAATTCCCTGCTTAGTAAATATACCCCTTGAGCTAACATTCTCCAGTATGTAAAAGGAAACTGAGAGCTTCAATCAGATTGGTTGCTATGGGCCACATCCCCACTTTGTCATCTCCCTGCTTAGTAAATTTATGCCCAAGACATATTTAGGCCCAGGACACAATGCATATGCAGTGGTATGCTAGACGATCCGTATCAGGACATCTGGCACACATATGCGCAATGCAGGAAAAAGTTGGGTTTCGAGCTTAGGTCTGGATCTGGACAAAGTAGGTCAAAGAAAAAAATATAACAAGTGTTTTCTGTAACTGGAAAAGATCTGTGTGTTCCCCAAAACAACCATTAAGATCTGGTTTTCTAAAGTGCGCTATAGGGAAGATGCAGGATTCCCAGGACTGTCCTGTATATAGTCACTACTGGAATGGCCACCATTGGCTTTTCCATATTATTGGAGCTTATACTGCTCAAAAATATATTATATAACGTATTGCCAGGGCCATTAGGTTATGTGAGCCTGAAGGACAGCAGGAGTATCAGGTCACTGCAGAACATAGGATTAGGAAGCAAGGTCTTGCTCTCTCAGAAATGAAAGGCTTATTAATTAAAAGTGCAAGGTAACGGCCATCCACATGAAGTAGAAGCTGTGCGCTAACTGGCGTTTTTCATTAAATATCCATCTTAACTCCTTGTTGATGACAGCAGAGTTGCCCGTAGCAGTGTATCGATCAGATTAATGTGCTTTTTGCTCATAAACCTGTCAGTAAAAATTCAATATATTAACTAGTCAAGAAGTTAAAATAAAACCCTAAAAAAACGTCATGGTTTATTACATCAGCTCATAAACATGTCACGTCGCTTCCACATTATAATACAACTTCAATGTCATATATCTCATGTCAACGTAATACAGTCTACAAAATAGGGTACAATACATTATTATAATTGGATATGGTAGTTCAGATATACTATATACTAGAAACAATTCTTGACTAAACTTTAATGGGCATTGTAGTGAAAGTATAAATCCTTGCAGGGTATAAATTGTATTTTAGAATTATACTTGTTCTCTTTATTATTTACTTCTCCTGTCAATAACCTAGACACATGGGCCTAAATTTACTAAACTGTGAGATTGGAAAAGTGGGATGCCCATATCAACCAATCAGATTAAAGCTCTCAGTTCCGTTTTACATACTGAAGAATGTGAACTTGAATTTGGTTGCTATGGGCAACATCCCCACTTTTCCATGCCCGCAGTTAGGTAAATTTAGGCCATGGGGTCTGATTCAGGTTTTGACACATGCCAAATAGTGTACACTGCAAATAGTGTACACTGCAAAATATATACTGCAAATGGTTCCAAAACTAATATGCAAGTCACTGATTTGTACTTAGGCTAATATACAGAGCCATATCTGTTCCATGCCATATCTTGCACGTGCCTGACGTCATGCTGATGAGCAAACCCAAATCTGATTGCAAATTGCTAAAATAACTACTGCCCTATGCTTCATGGACTGATACAATCCCACTCTTCGACTATCTACATCAAGCTGGGCATACGCCTCATGCACATGGACCAATGTACTTCATATAACCATCAGGCTCCATGACTAAACCACATGGATCAGATGTCATGTATACAATATATTGGTACGGAGTCCTATTCACTTTGCTTCTCCGTCTTGTAGAGTCGTCCAGTCAGAACATGTGTATTCTATACTATGAAATCTATCAGCCAATTAGAGTTAGACAACAAAAAAAATAAAATAAGCTAAAAGATTGGAGTTAAGGAACTGAGCATTTTCATGAAATCTATTTGTAGATTCCTGTGGTATATTATGAAAGAATAGGATTCCTGAGTCGAGACGTTGCACTCCACCCGCTCTCCCAAATGATTTGGAATACAGTGTAGTGTATGGACGTGAGCCATCCCAGCCTGGTCTGCACATTGTGGCTTGGGTTCATAATATGAGTTAATAAGGTTTATACTTTGGTATGAATTACGTTGTGTGCAGGCCACATGCACTTCCAGATCTGCAAGACACGCACTGGCGAGAAACATGCCGTACATATTGTTTTCAGCAAACCTCAAGTACGGATGTTGTTTGTAAGAGTTTACAACGCGCTTCTTTCAAATCAGTTATTGTTGTGTCTAGTGACGTTAATACGTGTTGATTTTAAGGGCACATATGGCATCCACGTTTATAAATAAAGATTCAGAAAGTGCTGTACTGTAATGGGATCACAATACAGATAACCAATGTCTTCAAACAGATGAGCCACCCATGAGCTTAAATCAAGGAGGACACAGAGACATGTAAAAATACTTAAGACGATAGAATGTCAGTTGTGGCTAGTGGTGGGGAAACTATTGGAAGGACACCGTTTATTAGCCATTTGTGGACAACGGTTGGTATGAAGTGACAGTACAAGCATAAAACATTGATCATGTAGCATACAGTGCAGACTATCTTGATATTTCTACACAAATCGGAGACTTTGGACTAAAAGAGAGAATGTGAGTTTAAATCAGATTGGTTGCTATGGGCAACATCCCCACTTTTCGATCTCCCTGCTTAGTAAATTTAGGCCTTTCTCTATTACTTTACACGCTCAACGCTCCAGTGGCCAATGTGCTGATATGGAGTATCTGCATCTGTATTGTTTTCTTACCTTCACCATGTGATCACTGCTATATAACCAGGATATTTTGGTGGCAGTCACTGTTAACAGATTTTCAACATTCAAATCCAATAAACTACATCTATGCCAACTATCTATGCCAACAACAGTTGACTTGTGACAATGTTCAAGTAGTTTGTTTAAAAAAAAAAATCAAAACCAAAAAACACCCCCAAAAAAGCTGCTTTCTTTTATAGTTGTCACATAATGACAAAGTGGCATATAAAACGAATCTAAGCTGCAGTCCTCTGCATTCTGCATGTTTTACGATCATATGTCTCAATGAAACTCTGATGAAGTTGTTTTTGTAAAAAAAAAAGAAAATATAGATTTGAGATACAAAATGATAGAACATATTTTTGGGACACACTAATAAATGTAATGGGCAAACATTTTGTACAATTTTAATATTGTATATATTGGACACCACCCTGGACTGGATGCTGCAACCCGCACAGCGCCCATATGCTGTATAGTGTATCTTATCATTTGTGATTATCAGCTTTCTGTGCAACGCTGACTCGCAAACCAGGGTATACTCTGTCTTATGTCCTTATTTTAAATATTTCCCCCCCATGCCCACCTAGCATAATGTAGGTACAGTCCTGTGTTTGAAAATGCAATCCCAGCTAGGTGTGGTGTTTTCTAGGAGTTTGATACTGATTTATAAAGATTACCTAAAAATAGTTAAAGGTGTTTATTGGTCCAATATTACTGTACGAGAATGACCAATAGTTAACATATCGGCCTAAATTCACTAAGCGGGGAGTTTGCAGGGGAATTGTAAAGTGGGGATGTTGCCGATAGCAACCAATCAGTTCCCCTGCAAACTCTTCACTTAGTGAATTTAGGCCGTCATATTCAATATACATCATATATATATGTATTTTAGATTAGTGCTTACAGATGTGTATTTCATGTCTGAAATCTATCAGACAAAACAATACACATCATAAAACAATTTACAGATGGGATGGAGGCCTATTGCACGCAAAGATTTTCCCAACATCATCCATCATCTCTCCATGTGAAATGTTCCTTCAGATAAGGTTTTGGTTTTGTGGGATATGAAATCCAGTGAATGAATGATAATGAACTACACAAAACACCATCTGACATTAAAAGCTGCAGAGATCGTAAGTGTAATGATAAAGAACCTTTTGCAATATATTGAATAATAATATCCCCTATGGTTGGCAGATGGAGTACTGGTTGTCAAGATTTGAGCATAGGGGTCCCTCCCTGAGTTCTTGGAGATGGATCAGTTATTTGAACTATGAGCGATTACTGATGTATAGACAGCTAAGAGGAAAGAGATCATCAGTTATATATAGGAATAGATGCATAGACACAGGATAGACTAACGCAAATGTAGTGTTCGGTGGGCAGAATTTGCTTTGTTATGAATTTTCAGACCTTTACCTTCTTAATGGGGGAGACCTCTCACCCCATACGTTAGGGGACTCTGCATATGGAACCCTACCTTAATGGATGTACGTAAGGGCTAGTACCTAATATAGGTACTGTCCCAATACCACAAACCAAATCACTGTGATTGATCCCAAAGCTTATAGACAGAAATCTGTAGATGTGTGTGTATTTTCATGGCCATTGCACTTTTACAGTTTATGTTGACATGGTTTAAGTTTGGTCACGAGTCTGACCTCACATCACAATCTTTAATGTGATCATTAAACCCTGTACTATAGCCTTTGCCAGTGACCTCCGCTAGCCGGCTGCATCACACTTTTCCTAACACTATTACTCCTTGTGTAACACATGAAGGCAATTACTATTTGGTTGGCTTACAAAATAATTTTGTTGTAACAGATCTCAAAATGTATCCATTGTAAATTGAATTATTGTAACAAAAAAAAGCTAAGCCAGCTCTTTTTTTTTGGCCAATCATGAAACAGGACCACGTTCAGTAAATAAATACACAATCGTGTAATAGAAAAAGAAATGCAAGACATCTGCTTATTTATATCCAGTTGTATACTTACAGTTGGAACATTTATTTGGTAATCTAGAACCCGTGCCTTACTTATTTCCAAAATGACTGATATATTGGGGTATTGTGAGATTGGAAAGTGGGGATGTTGCCCATAGCAACCAATCAGATTCAAGTTCTCAGTTTCATCTTGCACTCTAGAGAATGTCAACTCGAATCTGATTGGTAGTCATAGTCCCAGGGTTTAAAGAAGCCCAATAATTGTATAGTATGTACTGTAGTGTTAGAACTACTATAGTTTGGACTGGTGCGATCACCTATATTACTCATGTCCATGAAAGATATTTCCTCGTAAGGCGTATTAAAATATAATACATTGTGAGATGCTTGGTCTTCTTGGATGGATTTCAAGACCACTGACCTCTGTAGGAACCTGGGCAACTTAGAGACAGTACTCGTGACACTGATCATGGCATAGGATCAGATTCTGATTTTTAGTCACTAGTGACTTACTCAAGAGTGGGTAAAACCATGTTGAATTGCAGGGGGGTTAAAATGAATGTTAGTGTTTGCATGCAGGGAGAATACTTAATTTTTTGCATTTTGCACACAGATACTGACCGGCATTACTGGTCAATATGCGTTGATACGCATTTGCACAATCTCCAAAAACATACACATTGTTTAGTTCTTAAAAAAAAAAAAAAAAAGCTTGACGGAACTTGTATCGTCACAATACTTCTAGACTTACTGAATGAAAAATGGAAAGTGGTGACGTTGCCCATAGCAACTAAGCAGATCCCACAACAACATCTACACTTTTTCTTTTCAGCTGTTTAGTAAAGCTAACCTTGGAGTCCGGGATCTTCTGCACTCATATTATCAAAGTCATTAGTTTCTTTAAGTTGGATCTGATCCATAGTGAATACAACAGGTTTATCACAAAAATGTAGAATGCTGAATATATAATGTGGTTTCTGTAACTCTAGCATGGAGTATACTGTATTCTGGCAAAGTTATGCTGCACCAGTAAAATAAAATACTATGCTTAATAATCGCAAGGCGGAAAGCCACAGCAACCACAATATTAGACTGGTTGGATTCTATGTCAGACTTTTCCTGTTTTTTACCATATGAATTTTAGATTATATTTTATTGTTCTTTTTTGCCACAATTAAATAAGAGAAGATTGCGTGGTTATTTTCTCTCATCTGCTATGCGAGAAGGCGGAATATATGCCAAATCAAGTCCACGGTCAGAATGTATTCTGCTGTAGTCTGTAAAATAGTTAACCCAATAGCAATGACTTTTAGTCAGGCAATGGCCTGGTCTGCTTTTTGGATAGCTGTCAAAACTGTCTGAAAAACAAGTGCCATTTGTTTTCCTGTACTTAGCGTTTAACGGGAAATCAGGAGGATATATTTCCAGAATCGTATTTTAAATAGATCCAGATGTGAGGCTGCAGCCTCTCCAGGAGAGGAGTGAGGCGTACGAGGAAATATTCTGCCAGTGTGTAAGCTCATAGGGGCCGGAGCAATTAATGTTTCCACGCAGCCAGCGAGGTGCAGGATGAACGTGCTGAAAGTGACTGGTGGACGGAGAGGTGCAAATTGCTTCTAAAACAGGAACTAAGTAGTTTATAATCATTAGCTTGATTTGATGCAAAAAAGTAATAGATGTCCTCAGGAGCTGGAACAATGAAGATAATTTTTTTATAAGTGTGATTGATGCGTTTGCGCCTCTTATTTCTGTGGTGAGTTTACGTTTAAACCATAGGGGTTTTCTCAGCTTCTTATGGTGTTGACACGAGGAACCTCGGTTCCTTTTCGTTGATGATTACATGCGAGATTACACATTCTGAGTGTGGAATTGAAATCGAGGTAGGCCCGAAGCCACAGATCTCCTAGGTTTCTACGCGCCATGGTGTACAATATGTAACCAAGACAACCATTGCCATAAAAAATCAGTCTCCCATAGAATGACAGCAAGGCTTCATTTTATTAAGCAGGGGGGATTGAAAAGGGGGGTTGGTGCCCATAGCGACCAATCAGATGCAAGCTCTCAGTCTCATTTTACATACTGGAGAAGTGAGATTGAACCAGATTGGTTGCTATGGGCAACATGCTCTTACAGTTATAGGCCTGGATCCAGACTTGTACTATTGAACTTATGAGTGTTAAATTATCAGACCCTCCAACATGACCCATTCCACCAGGTACATAATACTCCGCTCCTGGGCTTTCAGCTGTCACTGACCTGGTTATAACGAACTAACTGATGTCTGAGTAATGTAACAATGGTGGTTACCATAGTAACTGATTGCTGGAAGTTCCGGAACAGAGTATTCTGTACCTAATGGAATGGGTCATGTTGGAGGGTCTGAATTATGAGTGGGTAGAACCATGTTGAATTGCAGGGGAATTAAATTTCATTAGTTTTAAACAGTATTAAAGTTGAGAGATGATTTCTAGCACAAGTCTAATAACTAGTATTCTCCCTGCATACAAACACTGACATTCATTTTACCCCCCTGCAATACAACATGGTTTTACCCACACTTGAGTAAAGCTGACCATACAATATACAATAAATTGATCCAATCGAAAGATTATTCAAAAGTGGGCAAAACCATGTTGAATTGCAGGGAAGGTAAACTGAATGTTATTGTTTGGATAATTTAGGATAATGGGATGGAAAAGGAGTGTGAACGTCTGTTGCATAACAGGGGAGCTCAAGGTCATCTTCTATAATTATTTTGCATTCACCATATTCAAGAATATATTTTACAAGCCATCCAATAGATAGTCTAGAGAACATATATACATTTCAAGGATTTCATGGGGAGTTGATCTTATGCAGTATGTTCTACCACACGTTCTCTGTAACCCTTTCTGCTCCCTGGTTGGATCTGCCATGTAAGGACAAGTCATGTTTGATTTGGCTTCTGATTAATTCGACCCCGTGGGTGTAAATTTGCTTTAGATTACCAAGATAATGTTTACATAGCTATCAGAGTATTCACAGAGACTGTAATGGAACAACACATAAGAAGTTATAATAGAGCACGTTTTGTGCAGAATGCCATCAGAAAAGCCATCAGTCACATATTGACTTTGACTGATGGCTGTACTACAACATTTTATTTTGTGACACAATGTTGAAGGAAATGATCTGCACTGTTAATCACAAAATAAATGTGTGTATTTATAGGTAAGGTAATTGCAATTTACAGTTGTACATAACCATATATAACCAATACATACAACTTCTTCAACTCTGAACAATCAGTAGCTTACCAGTGGCGATACCATTAAGTAACACACTAAGCGGGGTAGTTCTCAATCATTTTGTGGTTAACAACATTTTAAGTGACTAAATACACATACAAAAAAGTCAACTGTGAGACGAATTAATTATTCTCCATTAATGGCAGAAGAACATATCCTACCTATTATACATCAACAACACCGGAAAAGGTAAAACAAATATTATAGTAAATATATAAAATACACGTCATACAGATTACATGACAAAAATGTAACAAAATTGACATTCAAAATACATATTTCCATATTCTATATTGTATAAATTCTATTCTATATACTCATATCAATGAAATTGTGAGTTCCCAGCACTAAAGCTGGCCATACACTATGCAATAAATTGTTCTAATCGACCAGCTTTAGTCAAGAGTGGGCAAAACCAAGTTGAATTGCAGGGGAGGTTAACTAAATTTTAGTGTTTGAATGCAGGAAGAATACCTGAATCCATGGTTTCCAATACGAACCCATTGTTCCTATTGTCAGTGATGATGTAGAGTGGTGCAGAACCCAGCACTTGCCTGTATAGACTAGCGTCATGCATTTTTGAACTGGGGTCATTACTGTGTAGTATAATATGAACAGGCTCTCTTTGTGTGCTGCAGCATTAGCATAGTGTAAAGCTGGCCATACACTATAAGATAAATTGTTCCAATCGTAAGATTTTTCAGGACTGGGTAAAACCATGTTGAATTGCAGGGGAGTTAAATTGAATTAATTGCTG
>JABWIB010001257.1:25822-64868 GCA_016617825.1 Platyplectrum ornatum
AAATCGTCAGTGTATACGTCAGTTTAGTGCAATATCGCCTGCCGAATACCAGATTTTTCGTCAATGGATATCGTCAGCATTCGTCATTACATATCGTCAATAGAAAACGTCACTTACTGAATACTATACATCACCATTCACTGACGATTTCAGATCACTGACGAATGCTGACGATATGAAATCTCTGCAGAAATCGTCAGTTAGTGAATTCCCCCCCAAGTCTAAGAACAGTGTAACAGTAATCCTGGTCAGTTCATATGTGTGGTAATGTAAAATGTAATATTCTGTTTCAGATAATTCCTTTCCTGGAACATGCAAAATAGATAAGAAGTTTATTTCTTTGAATTATCTTGGAAGCTATGTACAACCTAAGCTTGCCATGGGCTGTATGATGGAGACGAGGCACGATAAAGAAGTTTACATCATTGAGCTTGACTCTCCCAGTTCCAATCCATCCAGGTATAATGAAAATAGCTAAAGTGTGTGTGTGTGTGTTGGATAGTAAGAATGTGAATTGTGTGTATGTTAGATACAAAGAGGTTGTGTCCTAAATGTACAAAACAGTGGAGGTGTTGCCCATGGCAACCAATCAGATTCTTTCGTATTACATTCTAGAGAATCTGGTTGGTTACTATGAACATCTTCAGTTTAGTAAATTTAGCCATGTGTGTTAGTTGGATTAAGGGAAGGATTGAGAGATGGATTAAATGGTAAGGGTTTGGTTCACTCCAGAGAATAGTTGTCTGTATGTTATCATTGAATACAATGTACCATTTTTTTTTAAAAGGCAATATTTGTACTAAAATACATTCTAAAATAAGATCAAATGAGTTATGTTTATACAGCTTGTGTTGAAGCCATGTATTCTAGAGTTAGTGGCATTAACAGATATACTTATATGAAGCATATGCTTTTAATCTTTAGCTGATATTACAGTGCCAAAGTCTAATTGCCATTGGAAGTGAAATCTGAGGTACCAGGCAGCTGGTTGCCTTGGCATGTAAGACACCATGTATATTTTTAGGCTCTAGTATTATAACCTTTCTGGTTTTTATGTGCTTTGACTGAGATTCCTGCAATATTTTTTTTCACGTTACCATGGATTGAAAGTTGGCTATTTTCGTTTTAATGACAGCTCTGTGTGCCAAGGATCTTTAACTTCCTGTGGTGCTGAAATGGATTTACTATTATGAAAAACCTTTTGCTCCGAACAAACCACTAAGTCACTGAACATACATAGGGAGCATCCTGTATTGAAGAATTACTGGATTCAGTACTTCATCGTGCTTTATATTTACAGATGTGACACTTTATAATGTTTCCAAAATACTGCCATGTCGCGGTATGCATGGCTGGCTCCTCCACATGTAGATTTCGGGAAACGTAGCAAAAGGCTGCACTAATGCGTAACATCACACAGGTTGTCATGCCATTGACAATGGTTGTCTTCTTCATTGATACGCCACCTAGCTGTTACTGAAGGAACTGCACCTTTTCAGAGTTACTGACAGCATGGCACAAAACCATGCTTTCAGGATAAATCCAGTGCCATGGCGTTGTTTTATAAGCGTTATAATGTGTCCATTTACAATATTCAGTCGTGTCAGCCATTGAAATAAAATATCAAATCTTGATTTCCATGTTTCTTTGGGCCAGTTTGTTAAAGTTGTGAACTGCAGTAAAATGGCTATAAATGACCTCTTGTCATCTTGTCTTTATTTTCTACATTTAGTTCATTCCAGGTTGACATTATCATTGATATCAGTCCACGGCATCCAAGCGACAAACTTGACAAGAGCCTTGTACTTATTCTGAAGTCTATAGAGGCCGTCAACTGGGTTATTAGGACCCACAATATCGAAGGCAACTTGGACGTCCTGGTATGTTTCTTTTTTATTATATTATTTACAAAAATGTGTTGAATTGTATGATTGCGATTGTGATTGCCATGGTATGTGTAGTGTGTATATTCTCCTAGGCCTATATTTACTATAACTGTGAGAGTGGAGATGTTGCCCATAGGAACCATCACGTTTGAGCTCACTTTTGCCAGCATGTAAAATGAAACTGAGAGCTATAATCTGATTGGTGGCTATGGGCAACATACCCAGGATTTTTAATAAATATAGGCCCTGGTGTCTGTGTGGATTTATTCACACTCCAAAAAACATGACTGTAGATTAAATGGCTACTAGTCGCTTTGTGTATGTGTTAGGGAATTTTAGGGCAGGAACTAATGTGTGGTTGTTAATTATGCTGCATAATATGATAGCTGTATATAAAAATCTGTGCTGTATCCAATAGTTAATAAAACACAATTATCGATAACTGTTGTTCTTTACGTGCTTGTCTTCCATTGGTGGTTGTTTTTCTGCTAATTTTTGTCGTGGCATTCCTGTACTCTAATACTTTTATATGGCTGCTTGGGAGTTTTCACAAATAATAAGATAAAAAAAAATACTCCTGATATGTTTTATTGTTTAATAACTACATTTGGTATATAGTCTATTACTACACTTGGTATATCTGAATTAACTTACAGCTAAAACCATCGTATTCCGGGCTGTTGACAAGACGTACTAGTGGTAGTCCTTGTGACTGTATAAGGAGAAAGAAAAATACTTGCAACATATGTAATTAATACACTGTGACATCACTCATCACGCTTTCATTTCCTTGAGTTAATGTTCTCTGTGTTATTGCTATTGTTCATGGAGTATTATCGTTCTCTGCGCTTCTTGTAATATCGTAAGGTTTGTTTAAGGTTCAAGGTTTGGACTTCTATAAAAAAGTAAAAATTGTCAACAACTTTCTTATGTTTGGGTAATGACTCTTAGGGATGCTTATTCTAGATGACACGAATGTCCCCTAACAGTAGAAACCTTTGTATACTGTTATGAAAATAACTTGCTTCCTAATCTTGTTGACAGATTACTAACATTTCACTTACAATAACATACATTCTAACACCTTGCAGAACTGAACTTATCTGGAGTGTTACGTTATCTGGTTTAACCTATTTATAGGCTACTAAGTTTAGTTTATAAATCCTAGTTATTTAATTCTTATCAGCTCTGCTAATTGATTTGATCTGAAATAACATGTGGTCATTTAAAGGTTCCATATATATTTTGTAGATAACCAAAGAGCCTGTAATCCTCACATACAAATGCATAGGTAGGAGCCTAGATAAATGTATTTCAGTATTGTTCTAGATGATTATAAAGGTCACTTATGCGGACATGCAGAACATTGTACTACAGTGTCAGGCAACCAAGCAATCGTCTGTGGCCATTCCACCTTCCTGATCTAAAGCTGGCCACACACTAGGGGCGATTATTTGATAACAAGGTGGTTTCCCCACGGGTAAATTGCCCCACTTGGCGGATCCAATTAACTAGAACGATAATTGTACCAGTATGGTCCCTAAATTAAGTCATGCGATTTGAGCTTTTCTGTCTCCTGTTACCCACAATTCTTAGTGTTGCTCTGTGCCCCTTTGAAGATGACAATGGGTGTGAGAGGAATTATATGTGATACTCAAATGACGTCATGTTACCTATTAAATAGCTATGGATATATTTCAGTACGAGTATGGCTTTCATTTACCAAACTCATTCAGTATATTGATATCTAGGATCTGATTTGCTGCTTTGTCCTACACCTCTAGTTTTACACTTTATTAAACTTTATTAAATATACCCATAGGAGGACTGATTGTCTGCAGTGCTCCTGATTGGCCGTGACATGCAAAAATGGGGAATTGGTTGGGGGGGGTGCGATTAAGGATGACGGGGCCCCCTCATAATTTTTTTTACATCGGGGAAAGTAAAATCTTTTTTATGCCCTACATTTAGCGATTCTTTTTTTGGAAATACAATATATACTTGTAAAAGATCTTCACATGAACCTATGGTGATACACAAAAAAATCACAGCAAATAAAATGACACTGAGCAGTTGAAAGCAATCAGCCATTTAGTGGAAGCATGCACCAGGGACAGATTTCTCCTGATCCCAGTGGGCAGCAGTGTTTATTTCTTATGTGGCTTCATGTTATTTTGGTCAGTGTACACCATGGAGAGTTGCTCTGTTTCTGTATCGTACTTATGGGCTGTTCCAGCGCGGCGTGAACCAGGCCTGACCTTAAATGTTTCCACTTCAGCTTTTCTTCACTTCCATCTGGGTCTTCTCGACCTCGCTGTTTCTTGATTAGTTCTTGCTATAAATATTTAAAAGGGAAAATCAAAGTTTGGGATAGTTGTCAACCAAGATTAACCCCCTCAATGTCTCAGTGCTGGCTTTTCCTAAATCAGCAGGTATCAAGTGCATAGCATGCTATGACCAGAGACGGGAAATCCACTTATTATGGACAGCTGTGGCCTGCCAAATGGTTTTTATTTGAAACATGTGGTGCTCATATTTTTCGAGATAACTCAATTGTCATCTTTTATTTTCATTTTTTTTTTAACTTTCTCTAAGTCTCATTTGACAACATGTTGGCTTTTCAAGCACTGAAGACGTACGCATGAGTGATGGACTAAATCCAGCCCTGATCCATAGGCATGATCATGGCTGAATTAAGGCTTGTAAGGGCCCCTGGGCAACTAAATATTAACAAACAATACGTACATATTAAACAAGCTGTATGTTTCTAGCCTCCATGTATGTCCCTTGTATGTGTGTAGCCTCCATGTATGTCCCTTGCATATGTCTAGCCTCCACTTCTGCCCCTTGTACGTGTCTAGCCTCCATTTCTACCATCTTGTATATGTCTAGCCTCCAAGTTTGCCCCTTGTATGTGTCTAGCCACCATGTATGTCCCTTCTATATGTCTAGCATTCCTTTCTGCCCCTTGTATGTGTCTAGCCTCCATGTATGTCCCTTCTATATGTCTAGCATTCTTTTCTGCCCCTTGTATGTGTCTAGCCTCCATTTCTACCATCTTGTATATGTCTAGCCTCCAAGTATGCCCCCTTGTATGTGTCTAGCCTCCATGTATGTCCCTTCTATATGTCTAGCCCCCATTTCTGCCCCTTGTATGTACCTAGCCTCCATTTCTGCCCCTTGTATGTACCTAGCCTCCATTTCTGCCCCTTGTATGTACCTAGCCTCCATTTCTGCCCCTTGTATGTTTGCCAAGCCTCTGTCCCTTTTATGAATGGTTGCCGACCTTCCCGGAATGTCTAGGAGACTCCTGAATTTCGGAGTCTTCAACAACAACAAAATATAGTCTTTTGCCTTCCAGGGACTTTGGCTGTGACTTATGTAAATTGTGCTCTCTGCCTAACCCCTATGCTGCTGATCTTTAATGTATATATAAAATATTTATACCATAACTATGCATCAGCAGTAACTTTCTACGTTTTTTGTATACGTACTGATACAAAGCAGGAACACTGCTGTTTTATTTCTCAAAGTATCCAAGGCATAAAATAAGAATTTGCACACAGGACACCGTGAAGTACATGAGGTATCCAGGTGTAATGCCTGTATGTAGAAGTCAGGGATTTTTTCTGGTTAAATACTTTTATAATATGACCTCTCAGTGACAAACACCATAATTTATACTCCTGGTAGTACACTATGTTTTATCGGCAAGAGAATGATGACTTCTAATCATATACTGGAGAAATAAGATGCACATGAAACTTATTTTCATACCAGAATAGAAATGCTACAATTTGCATTAGGGAGAGTCCTGGAAACTGGAGTCGTTCTCATGCCAAGATGCATTTTAATTGAATATAGAGTATGTACGGTATATTGAATATCTAGTGTACCTGGTGATATTTTACCTAATCAGATTTCAAACATGCTTCAACAGACATGAAACCCAAGTCCCTTCTCACTCGTATAATCAGAAACAGAAGAAGAAGGTCATAAATATTTTCACAGATGTTAGTAATTGAGTTACCAAAGCGCATTTTATTTGCGTACCGAGCAGGGCACCAAATCACATTGTTTATACTTGATCTCTGTCTGTTATTCAAGCAAAGTAGGAACGTTATAACTGTGCTTCATGTTGTGAGATTTCAAGCTAGTTTGAGGCCACTGATTGTGGGAATCCAGAAGGAAAAATGCCTTTCCATTAATGATCAAAAGCGTATAAAAACTTTTTTCCATCGGGAAGATTCTTTAAGATAAGCTAAATACTGTCCCATAATTAAAAAGTGTGGCATTGCATCATAATAAGCAGTATACGTGCATGTAAGCCAGACTAGTGGTTTCCCTATAGTTCAATCTCCAATAAACCACATATAAAGAGCAATACCTCTAATGTAGGGTACGGTCATGGGGGCGAGATCAAGAGATAATATTGACAGTCAATTATGTGCTCTGCACACATAAATCAGCTGTATAGCACATGCCCAGAACTGGACTTACATATCAGAGTTGAGGAAACTTCACTTCTAAACTTTTTTCTTCCTTATTGATCTTTTGCTTAATATGGTAAATTATCATGAAATCTCCTGGAATTCCCAGAAGACTCACGGAAATCGGTCAGTGCTCCCAGAACCCCGGGAGAGTAGGCAAATCTCCCGGGTTTTAAGATGCTAGACGTGTTTCCAGTGTCCCTGCGCTTGGATGTTGTCCTTTTATATTACACTGCAGTCCCCTGTATTATAATCCAAGATTGTGTTTTTGTCTATAGTTCCTTCCTTTAATGTCTTCATTTTCTTTACACAGACACCAAACAGTGCCAGCTTTGGAAAGGAGGCGTCAATGATTCTGTCCACAAGCAAACAAATTATCCCAAACATTCCCTCAACAAAGGAGAATCTACTGAAGTGGGCCGCCGCTGAGAGTTACCCAGTGACTTCCTACACCTACGCACCAGTCGCAAACAAGTTTCACATTAAACTTGACAACATAGGTAATAATCGTTCAATGTTTGTGTTTGCAAACATCCATATGATATCCTGTAATCAAAAGTAATTATCTCCATTTTGATTGCTGGGATACATGTTAGTATACCTAGATCACAGTGGATTATATTTCAGATATTAAGGAGCATATCTGGAAATCTGATTCTAATCCTTTTCCATGTCTCTTTATGTATTCATCAAATTTATACGGTTTTCCACATTGCCACACCAAGATTTAAGAGGAATGACACTTTTGACGTGTTACTATAGCGGAACTGAGTTGATATCATGGTCTGAATTTACTAAACTGTGGGATTGGAAAAATAGGGATGTTGCCCATAGCAATCAGATTCAAGCTCACATTCTTCAGTATACAAAATTAAATTGAGAGCATGAATCTGATTGGTTGCTATGGGCAACATCTCCAATTTTCCAATCTGGATTAGCCTCACACTGGTCATCTTTAAAACTTTTGAGAAACTGATTGTACAGTATTGTCATGAAACTAAATCCATTTTGTTTTTCTTTTGGGGGGAGTAGAAATGAGCGATGAAGAGACTTATACCCTTCACCCTGATTTCATTGCTCTGATTAACATGGGTAACCGAGAAGAGAAAGACTTCAGACAGATATCCGAGGATATAAGAACTATAATGCTGCCTGGCAATGAGAAGCTTAATCCTGAGGAGGTTCAAGGGAATATTAATGTCGCCTTGTCCGTGGTGTGTGATGAAAACAAGATGGTGGCGGCCATAGAAAAGGACAGTTTACAGGTACGTTATGACGATCTGAGTTGTTTTTGCGTAAGTGTGGTATATATCATACCTGTTGTAATTGTAAATAATTTAGTAAAGACATAAAAGAAATGTTCCTCCTGCTGCTGTTCTAAATTCAGTGGTTTGGGCGGAAGTAGGGATATTTCATGTGTCGGAATTGGCCACTTTGCAGGATAGTTGTCAGGTCTCAACATAAAATGCGGCTGGTCCCTTGTAAATATATAATGTAATATTTCTTTTTCTGGGTTAAGATGTTTTAGATATTATGGGGTATATTTACTAAGCAGGGAGATTGCAGTGAAATTCGAATTTGGGGAAGTTGCCCATGGCAACCAATCAGATTTGAGCTCTCAGTTTCATTTTACACTCTGGAGAATGTGAACTCAAATCTGATTGGTTGCCATGGGCAACTTCCCCAAATTCGAATTTCACTGCAATCTCCCTGCTTAGTAAATATACCCCTATGTTAGTAATCTATGTTTCAGTCTTAAGATAACTGCTGTATGTTGAAGTTTGCAATATCAGCAAAAGACAAAGGGACATTGGAAAAAAAAAGACATTGGAAATGTTTGTATTTTCTTGTTTCAGCGATTGCTCCTTTTATTTTTCCGTTGCTTGTGCTAGTGTTAGTAGTGTTTGCCTGTATTTATAATGGCGTATCCTTACATCATGATTGTAGTCGTTTACTTGTTGCATCCTTTTTAAGGCCAGTGAATACGTAGGGACAGAGCTTTCGCTGCTCGATCCAGTTTGCAGAGCCAGAGAAAATGCCACTCATTTTATCTTAGAAACGTCCGTGACGGAATGTGGGACACAGCACAGCATTGATGACTTAAGCATTGTTTACTACAATACTGTAAGTAGTTCACTCAGCCATTAGCTTTATCCGAGGCGTATTATTTAATCCAAAGACTTCAGCAATAATATTTAGGTTTAAAATGGCCTACATTGCTAGTAACCATTACTGAGGGTCTTCTATAAAAACTACTATTACCAGATATTTGTCTTCCAGATGGAAAAATGACAATGGTCTGGACTGAATATATTAATTGGCATTCAGCTGGATCCCCAAATATATATTTTAACTGATGTATCTTTACACATCAAATAGATATATAATTAACTATCATATTGTCATATTGAGCAGTTCAATCATGGTGGCTTGCATCCACCATGCATTCACAGAGATTGAAAATACCCTGTGTTGTCATAATTTATAATGTACTTTATAAAAGTCACATTATAAAAATCTCATTGTACATTGCTTAATTATAAAATAATTATTTGAATTATTTGAAATGTCCACATTTAAGCCTCAGATGCAGGTCTTTCTGTGGAAACCGTATTATTCACGCAATGGGATTGCTTCCTCCTCCACATGTTTCTTCTCTCTTGCTGAGTTCAGTTCTTCTCGTGACCTGACTTATCATTGACCACTGGTCATTGCTGGGTTTGTGAGTTCCCTAGTCTAACACGAGAATGCGTTAAGGAGAAGCGCTCCGGCGTGTTTAGTTAAACATCCATTGTGTTTGGTTATATTTTTCTGAAAAGCAGTCACACTGACAGCTTTTTCTGTGATGTTACAGATTGTTATACAGCTGTCACCACCCACTGAGGGAAGTGGCTGGCCTAGTGATTACGAGGATTTGGAATCTGGAGATAGCGATTTTCCAGGAGATGCAGATGAAACTGAAATAGGTCTTCCCTACTTGAAGCGGCCTGAAATTGTGGTGGTATGTGCATTTCAGGGCTTGTAGGGCTACGCTTTCTATAGTGGGGTTCAAACCTTTTAACTATCCCTTTAATTGATCAAATTCCTTCTCTCTAAAATCCATCTTTTCCATCACTCCGTCTTTTCATTTTTCCCATTACTAGCTTTAAACTGTATAAACAATGTATGGCTGCTGCTATAATGTAAACATCCTATGTGTTTCCAGGAGCTTGTGGCGATAGTTTTAGGGACCTATGGGTCCTATGGCTCTCCTGTCTAGGTTTGGATATCATATTCTTAAAGTAAACAGTAAAACAAAAATAAAACCATAGGTATTACAAACAAAATAATCTACAAAAGGAATTCTTCCTCCAATGCTGTGCTGTGGTCGGCATACCGCCGGGTAAGAGATTAAATGAAGGTCATTTGCAATAATATGCTGGAATGTGTCATTTGCATACTCAGTGCACATGGTATTTTGAAATACACTGTTTTTCCAAATCGTTGATACAGTAATTTGTAACCTGAGCTTGGAATGCTTTGAAAAGCAGGAAATATCAAATAGAATTCCTAGGAATCTGCATGTACTTGGGCTTTGCAGTGAGCAGTACAAAAGGTAGTAGACCAGACCAGATCCAGGCCTCTCCATGGATCGGAAAACAGTGATGGCGCATGCATAGCATTCCCGGTTCTGGATCTGGATCTGGAGTTCAGTAATGAAGCATGTGTGACTGCGGGACAGGCTGTAGATGGCACATATGCTTATTGAGAGGATGCTTGCAAACAATGCATGTTACGTGCCTTCAATACTATCCTGGCATCTGTGTTGCTCCCGTTTTACATGAAAACAGTGCAAATGTCTTAAAGTAGCGATGTGCTTTTAGAATTATTTGTGACCTTGTCTGTAAGGAGGTCTTAATACATTGGGGAAGTCTGGATCCCGTCCAATGTCACACAATGGTCAAGACAGTCTTTTAGATAAGAAATTCTTATTTTTACCCTTCATGTGGGTTACTGTAATTGTACATGGGTTATCATCAAGTAGCTTTTCATTGGCAATGTCATATCCCCCCAAAAAAACTGTTGAAATAGTGGTCTATTGAAAATAATTATAAGCAAATACTTTACATCTTCCTTTATTGTGATTTTGTGGCTCTTTGATGTCTATCTGGGAGCTACTTTACAAATTGGGAAAAAGGGAACTTTTTGTTTCCCACCTTCCTTTTGGATTAATTCAAAGTAACCAATATTATACTCTTTATCCTCTTAGTTTAACTGCACATTGCCTCAAGATGCAGCGCACAGCCCCGACCTTCACCCACACCCCACCATAGAAAACGTCACATTCAACATGGAGCTGCATAAAACCGATCTGTTCAATACTCTAAACCAGAACCTCTTCTCTGTGGCTGAAAATGGACAAGTCTATGTGGAGGTAATGCCTTATATTACTCAAGTCAGGGGTACTAGTCCCACTTTTGGGTAACTGTCCTACCAACCTACCAGTTTGTCCCAATAAGGGTAGGTATGTAGGTATTGATGGTTTGTGGTTATATTTTAATAAAAGATCAAATTTGCCGCCATCATGGCAGTGAAATTATTGAGTGATCATAATAATTATTCCTGTAATGTTTAAACAAGATCTTGTTTCCAAACTGACATAAAACACTAGGGTTCAATGGTCTGTTAGTTTACAATTTCTGAATGAGATTATCGGCAGAGCAGCAATATCTTGCAGTGTGTGAGCTTTGCAGATTATCGAATGTCCACATCTTGCCGACTCCATAACTAGAGTCATATACAGCAGTAATGAAAATAGAGCTTACAGTAGTATTGGTGTACATGCCAATTTACATGGGCTTCCCACTGATTAACTGGCTGTGATCTGCTAATGAATGTTTAATGAGAAGCAAAGAAATCCGTGCAGGTCAGTTGTTTAGCTCTTAATTAATGGTCATAGCATGAGATATCGAGGACTTTCTCTACCATAATAATCATCATGATTATTGGTCACTTCCTGCTGGGACCGATAACCTCCATAGTGCTTGTCCAGCTTAACACTCATTTAAAAAAAATTGCATTCATGGATATAGATAAGTTAGCAAATGCCCGTGTATTATAAAATGACAAATACTATTTCCACCTTTGCATTCGCAGGTCTCTTTAACCAAGGCAGAGAAGGAATTGAGCTTTGCCATACAAACCTGTTTTGTTTCCCATTCCTCCAATCCCGACATCCTTACCCAGTACACCATCATAGAGAACATCTGCCCCAAAGACGAATCCGTCAGGTTCTACAACGTGCGGAGGATGAATGAGCTGCACGAGCAGACGGAGAAGAAGCGCTTCAGCTTCATGTTTAAACCCATGTTTAACACATCTCTGCTCTTCCTGCACTGCGAGCTGACCCTGTGCACCAACAAGGAGGGAGCAATGGAAAGGCTGCCTAAGGTGAGCTGCGGGGATCCTGTGCCGTCCATCATTTTTCTGGAGGAGTCTCAGGTCACTGTATAATGAGCAGCTTTTTCATGTTTTGAGGACTCGCAGGGTCAAACACTAATTAGTAACATAATACATGACAGTTCATTGAACTCTTATACCGAGCGGCCAGACTGAAGAGATAACCTCATTTCAGGAGCATGGCACTTAGAGCCTGGATGCCTTTAGGAACCCGTATTTTGTTTTGCTATACAGATGATAATTGGCTTTTTCTGTTTAAAGAGGGAGTTTCACCAGAGATCATTAACAGACAAGTCCCCCACAGCTAACACAAACACATATGGAGGACGATCCAGAGTTCCAGCAACAAGGAGAGGCTCCACTCTGCACCTGGATAAACCATGTTTCATTTCAAGGGTGCAAATGATGTATTGAAATATTTATTTCCTACACGGGGGCAATTCTTTTTCATCTATTACACAGATACAGGACACTTGTAGATTAGAATCGCCTAAAGCTGAGCTAACTACTGTCATATATAATGTTTCCTCCACTTAAAAAAAAAAAACATATTGTAACATTTTTCCTGTTACAAGTTGAAACAAAACACAGCAGTAGGTATTCCCCCACAGCAATGTGTGACGTAGGTGAAATGGGGACAGTTACATGAGCAGGATTGCAAAGAATAGTAATAGTAACAAGAATAACAAGACTAAATACTCATTAGAAGTAAACAGGAGATATCCCAGATGATGGATCTGCAGCCATCTCCAGACCAGTAGAACATATGGCCTAAATTTACTAAAACTGGTCATACACTATGCAATAAATTGTTCCAATCGACCAGCATTACTCAAGAGTGGGTAAAACCATGTTGAATTGCAGGGGAGGTAAAATGAATGTCAGTGTGTGCATGCAGGGAGAATACTTTATTGTTGCATGTTGCACACAGATACTGACCAGCGTTACTGTTCCACTGTTATTACACTTGTGCTGGAAACATCATCTCTCACCTGTAATACTGATTGCAATTAATTCAATTTGCCACCCCTGCAATTCAGCATGGTTTTGCCCACTCTTGACTAAAGCTGGACGATGGGAACAATTTCTTGCATAGTGTATGGCCAGCTTAAGAAGGGAGATTGTAAAGTTTGGATGTTGCCCATAGCAGCCAATCAGATTCAAACGCTTAGTACATTACATAATTGCTTGGGGAAAAGAGGTTGGGGGGGGACAACAGACCCATTATTAGGGAGGACAATATCAGCGCAGATCTATTCTTTATCTCTCCTAATATAGTAGGAAGACTTGAACCATGATGACCAAATTTTATAAAATGTGTCTAGGCTTTTCCATTGCATGTAGGAACGTCTCATGAGACAGTGTGTTGTTGACTAAAGACATCCATTCAAAATAAGGAAACACAAATACATGGAAATAAGTAATCTGAGCAGGAATTCGGGTATTTTGGGTGGTGATATAACCACTATCAAATGATCTCAACCACAATTGGGCAGGGACGTCTAATTATAAAGTACAGGCAAAGAGTGACAGACTGACATTTTAATACATATCAAAAACAGAAACCATTTAATGGTAATACAAAGAATCTTAGAAATCAATACAGATTATGTTTAATTTTAAAATCCGTTCTAATCAATACTTTATTTATGACTGTTATATTAGTGTAAATGGGGGCTATAGGGGATGAGCTCCTATTGTCTTTGTTTTTGAACAGAGGATACAAGCCTCATTCTAGATACCCGGATCGTAGATAAATGAGGGTAAATATATATTTATAGGCAGGCACAAAAACCCTCCATGGTCAAACCAAAAAGGCATGGCCACAGTGCAATGGAAACCACATTGGTGGACATGATAATGGCCAGACACTTTCCTAAGTGGGAAACACAACAGGCTCCATATGGATAACCTCCTGTTCTCCGCGGTTGTACGTAAAGGTGCACTTACTGATATATTACCAATGAATTGGTTACCTTCCTAAGGCCCCGTATTACAGCCGACCAGTTTTTATCATGAATTATTCCCCAAGTCCAAATACCTTCCAGCCCTGAGCACATCATAAATGAAGGCACAGGCAGCAGACCAGAGGTGAGCTTAATTTGCTGTCACCTTTAAATTTGCCTCCCCCCTGATACATAACATACATGCCTGGAATGTCCTCACTGTAATTGGACTATGTTAGTGCATTCCTTCCTTCCCCATAACACACCTTCTATAGCTGGCAGTCACAGCGTATATCTCACCCTGGAGCATGCCTTTTGTGCTGGCACGTTTCAATGATAGTGTTAAAGTGGCAGCCATTCATTTTCATAGACTGCGCTTTCTAATGGGGATAGGTGAACCAATATTCATCAAAACATAAAATAATATTGTATAGAACAAACTTATCTTATAATGTATTTCCTATATTATGAATGGGATTTAGATGTATGAAAGTACTGATAGGGTGTTTTGCATTCATCTTTATTTTATCTGACAAAGCATCATTATTGTTAAGTGATGTGTCCTGACTGTAGAGATTAATTCACATTGGTACATGAGACTCCTTGTAATGAATGAATGGAAAACAACACTCCATGCAGGATTTAGCAGTGCAAAGGTCAGACATGATCATTTGTATGAGCTGCCAGATGTCCAGTAATACTAACGGCTGTGCTTTCTGCTTACTTCAGCGTTCTCCGAGGCACACGATCATTTATTATTCTAATTATTATTATAAAGGGCTGTGATAGCCGCACATACATGCAATCGCTTCTCTATCCAATGCCCTTGCACCGATGCACTTTAATAACCAGCGCTCTATGAAGTCGTTACTAAGATCACGTACAGTGTCACAGGAACGGCACAGTGGTTTATACAGGAAATACCCATATCCCCCATAGCCTGTATAGAGTTATCTTAAGTGTTTTTTCATGCTATTAAAGTCAAGTAGGTACAATGACAGCTATGTGTGTCATGTTACTTGTGTTCAGAAGTGTGTTTGCCTCATTTGTGTAACAAGGACACAAGAGTGGAATATATTTCACAGCATGCCTGGACTCCAGAGACCTGGATTCTCCAATGTAAGACATGACTGTCTTTTATCAAGAACTTTCTCCAACCCGTCAACATGTTTACTTAGCTAATGTTGCTAGATTTTCCCCCAGTCTATTCAAGAGTCAACAAGTTAAACATCTATTGCTGGCCAGATCCATTGATTTGACCTGCACAGTTAATGGATGAATAGCATTCTAGGCTTGATAGTGTTATATTGCTGATATGTGTGATATAACTCACGTATATCACCCTGCATCATGTTCGATACTGTACTGTACTCTTGTACCGTTTCTTATACACTGCAATTCAGCATTATATGATTGTAGAATTTTACTAAGCAATGATGGAGATTGAAAAGTTAAGCTGGCCATACACTATAAGATAAATCGTCCAATCTAAAGATTGGATGAAAAATTAACCAATGTTTTTTTTAAGGAATTGGAAGCAGCCATACACTGTACAATAATTGTATGGGGAAAAAAATATGCAAATTAGTACCTCCAAACGATTTTTTTTTTTCAAACAAGACCATAAAATAAAAAAAATCGTTTAAAATGACTTTTGAACTATATCGGCTAATCGTTCGAAAAAATCGTTCACATACGTCTTTTCCCAAAAATTGTCAGATTTTTTTAAATTCCTACAATTTTTGGGAAAAATCGGATAGTGTATGGCCAGCTTTAGTTTCATTAGACATACTGGATGTGAGAATGTGAGCTTGAATCTGATTGGTAGACATGTGCGTTGTGATTGGTTGCTGCAGGAAATACAAATCACCCTATCTATTAACTCCCTGATTTAGTGGAAACACGAAACGTGCAGTGGCTGAACAGTGTGATCAGCACATTGCTATCCTGACATCAAAGCTAACCAAGACACCCCATTTATCAATATAAATGACTTTATCCTACAAAAGGACTACACTATTACAGAAAAGGGCTCATAATGGCTTGGTATTTTGATATGAGCTGGGGCTGTATTAATACGTTACATACAACCTGTTCCTTCCCTACATGCTGTTCCAGGTCAGTATGACATACTGAAGGGTACACTGAATCCATTCCTGACCTTGTATGTTTTATTATAGTGCATACCCCGTGATGACGCCTGCACCTCCCTCACCAGCATCATGATCCTCTCCATGATGCAGAACAAGAAAACCGTCACAAAACCACTGGCAGTGATTACAGCAGAGAAACCTCCAGGTATATAATAACTCATTTCCGCACATATTTATTCTCATATTTTGATTAAAGAAAAATAGTGTTTTATAATTTATTATTATTATTATTTCATATGAACAAAGGGGTAAAGGCACGTATATATACCAGCCGCCTGTGCAGATCTAATAGGATGGTATAACATGTTTAAAATATTTGGGCCATAGGATTTAGCTTGATGTAAACATTTCACTACCAAAGATATCCTTAAATGGGGATGTAATAGCATTTTGCAGAGAACAGTGTTCAAGGGCACTGTATGAAGGTGTAATCGATTGTGAATGGACCTGGCTGAATTAATAATGATAAAATAATGTACATAGAGGTTTTAGGGGGTTGTTTAATAGATACCAATGGCATTATTACTTAATTATTCCAAGTATTTCCACAATATATTACCATGTTTGTATGTTCTTTACGTTGTAATTCAAAAATGGAAAACTTTTATAAGTTTTGCAGTCAAAAGCATGAGAAATACATCTCAGTATTAATATTATAGTAGTGAGTTGAGCACATTTACTGCTAAGGCTGTTCAGTAAATAAATAAAAATTCAAGCGCTTTGGCTCCCCCTCCTGTATAGACGACTGGCAAGCCTCAAAGATAATACACGCAATAAGACTGCAGGGGGTACAGAGACAGTGGAAAGGATTGAACAGTGCTATGGATTTTACAGGCCAAATATTCCAATTTATAAATGGAATATACAATTTTTGGAGCACCATATGAAAGGTAGGGGCTTCAAGTTGACGCCCATGAGGCATGAAAGGAATAGATTAGAACAAGTTACAGCCATAATATAGAGGTACAGGAGCACAAGTTTTTTTGCCCAGGGTACAAAAACTATTTAATAACATTATGTTCTCTAGCAATGCTAATGAAATCCTTCCTTCTATATGATGATTGCAAAATATCACCGGGCTTATACATCAACAGGAAAAATATGTACAGTTTCCAATAGCGCACACATCTCTCTACCAGTGGAATGAGATTAGTGGTGTGGCTGATCAGGGTGACATGTAGTGATAACACTGCACAGGAAGGAATGTTACACTATAAGATAGGAATACAATCACATCCAGACTGAAGCATTACTCTCTGTAGGGGTTGTCTTGTCTTGTTCGGCACTTTAGTTGAAGCATCTGCTAATGTTGTGTTAAATGGAAAGTATTTTGCACTATAAATATAATAATAGAGGAACATATAATATAAGTATTGGAATATTCATGCAGAGAAATATGGGTAGATTTAGTTCATATTTAGTCTTCTCTCTCCTGTTGGCCCCATATGTGGCCCTATGTATATTTACATTTATTGCTTTTAATATTTATTGTATACATATATTTTACTTCATTATTTATTTACTTTCCAAACAGAAACAACCAATGACAACCGTTCAGGTTTACCCCAACGTAAGTAATAACATTTCTCGCAGAGTATACGGAAGTATGCTGCCGGATTTAGGGCATTTCTACCGTTATCCCGGGAGAGTCTGCAAGTCTCCAGGGACCTAGGCTGAAGGCAGTGATTCAATGTAAATCACTGGCGTCAGTCCTTATCTTTACTGGTGGGCGGGACTTGATAATGTCAAATCCCACCTACCCATAATTCTGCCATCCAGGAGGCAGGGCTTTGGACGTGATGTGCATAAATCAAGCCCTCTTCCCCACCATATGCTGACGGCCTTTGTTGGCCACCCTGGTTGACCCATGTACAGTTGTATGTGCTGCAAGCTAATGTATAGGAGTATTACAATTTTACAATGTTCTATACTACCCAATGCAGAGACTTTGGGAAGGGGATACAAATTATTGCTGCGGAGTGTCTGCATTATGTACTCTTATGGCCTATAGTTACTAAACTGGAAAGGAATAGTGTAGATGTTGCCCATAGCAACCCATCAGATTCCAGCTCTCAGTTTCATTTTACATTCCGGAGAATGTCAGTTGAAATCTAATTGGTTGCTATGGGCAATGTCTCCACTTTTTCATTGCTGCAGTTTAAATATAAACCTAAAACACTCATCATCAAACACATAAACAGAGTCCAGATAGCAAATGGAAAAAAGGGAGTTATGGTTGGAAACGCTGTTTGAACCATACTCTATATTGAACCCTTTACGAAGCCGCACATGGATATTTTTGTGGTCGCATCCTCTGCTTTTGCCGGGGTATTGTCCTTACTTTTCCACTCACTCTGAATTTAGTGCTCCATGTATTATTAGAACAAGAGGCATATGACATTAATAATAAAACTGAATGCCTGAAGGATTTGAAGGAAAATAGAAGCACACTTGGATATCAATAGAGGGTGTCTCTGTGACTTTTTCAACTAAAGGAAGTGTATTTTTTTTGTCTGGAATTAATTTCAAACATATACAGCATTGCCAGATTTTAAGAACAATAGATTTCTATTTCTGTGATTTTGTGTCCTTTGCCTGACATCACTTATTTCACAAGCCGTTCCGCTCTCCACCTACAAATGGGAACGAGGCCAAGTGGGTTTCATAGGTTACAAAATAGAGTTGGCTGAAATGGCAGTACACATGTAGAAATAAGTGATATTTCCTTAAATCTGTGTAATGCTGTCAGTGCAGCATTTAAAGGCCATTGCAGTTAAGTGCTTCTGCGGAAATCCATTTTTCACAATGCTGAACGTAGACATGTTCCGAAGGGCCTGATTTCTCACGGCTATGTGGGAAGTACTTATCTGCCCCAGAGTATGTTGATCTCAGGAAAAAAATAAAACCCCGCAGACACACGCTGGTATAGAAACTGATTTATTGACCTCTGTGTGAATGTATAAGGGAGCTATTTTTTGCTTCCTACTAACTTGTAGAGGGAAAAAGTACATTTCCTCAAAGTATCTAAAATAACCCATCGCAGTCAGTAACTGTGCTGATGTTTTGTCATTTTAGCCATTTTCTACGGACTGGACACACCGACCGTGGTGGGAATTGCATTTGCAGCCTTCATAATTGGCGCGCTATTAACGGGAGCGTTGTGGTACATCTACTCGCATACAGGTATGACTTCATTTCGTATATTTTTATGTTCTTTTTTTGTTTTATAATGGGTTGTTAAAGTATAGGTGCAAGTTTAGACCCGGGCAAAACCAAACATTGAACTGTGGGAAAGTAAAGTATATACTGAGAAAACATAATTAAAGTTGAAAGGTGAAGTTTCCTAGCTCATCTCTAATTTACAAAGTGAACATAGAGCTATGCCATAGTGTTTTCTCTGCATGCAATAAGATTAAAATGCATTTGCACCACTCACATTACAACAGGGATTTCATCAGTTCTACATTTGTATTTGACAACAAGGTTTGAGGATGAGATTTGGGCCTATATGGAAAAGTATTGGCTATAGCAACCAATCAGATTCAAGCCCTCACTTTCCTGTTACATCTGATTGGTTACTATGGGCATCATCTCCACTTTTCCATTCCCCCAGTTTAGTAAATCTAAACTTACTACGCAGAGAGATTGCCGGGAGATTAAAAAGTGGGGATCAGATTCATAATATACCAATTTCTCTTTAATTATTGTGCCCATAATATGTCCCATAATAAGGCTGTATATAATATAGAGCCATATTATGGAGGATTATTAAAGTAGAAATCATTTTAATTAACATAAGGATAAAGTATTTAAAAACATAAGAAGACATTAAATTTAAAGTCATAAAAATACATACAAATACATACAAATAGAATAACATTCATCAATAAAATTAGTTACTTATTTATTGAAGGGTCATTGATCACATTCTTCCAGAGACACTGCCTGGTTCACCACTGCAAAACATTGTGAGGCAGTGCCTGCCCGCATCTGCTCTATCATTGGCCTATAAGTGCTGCTGCACCTCCGGGGTGGGGAGGCTCAGGGGTGCCAGTAAGTTTTAGCCCAGGGCAGCTGAGACCCTTCTTTAGCTTGCACCACTGCTGAGCAATAAGACACGTACAGAAAACCTGCAGCGGTTTCATGACCTTATAGCTCTGATAAATCTCTGCAATGTTTGCATTTTGAATATGTCTGAAGATTATCCAATAAATCTTACAGCCAAGAAAAGTGTTCAGGCAGATCGCCCATCAGAGCGAACCAATTAATATAAAACATGGGCCTTATACATTCCATATTTTAACAAATAAAGCCTTCTCCACCCATGTGGTTTTGGGAATTCATTCCTCATAGCACAGCTGAATTATATTTCACCACAAATAGTTTACCTTCACCAAACTAAAAGAAAAAAAAAGATCTAGGAACAAATACTGGAACATATTATTGTGTTGCTGTAATGACACTATTATATTTTATGTAGATGGAAACAATGCTTTCTTATGAAGCGCTGGAAACATTACCGCGTTTCTCCGATAATAACACACTGGTTTTTGTTTTTTTCTAAAAACACCATAACACTTTTTATTTTCAGGGTAGGTCTTATTTTTATTAAGGGACCTGGACAAAATGGGGATTTAGCTAGGTCTCATTTTTTTCGGTAGTAAGAAGTAAGGGTAGGTCTTATTATTGGGGTAGGTGTTATCAGGGTAATATTAAGATGATTTTACGTTGATTTCTATTAAGTATATTGTAAGTATATATGTTCTTGAGGTTGTGCACAACACAAATGTACCATACTTGGACTTTCTACAGTTAAGAGTTCCCTGGGCAGCTGCCATGGGCCTCCCTCCCCTCCAGGCCCTGTAGTAGCCCCTGCATCTATGATAGTTAGATGCTTAGCTACACTGTGTTGCTATATGAGAAGGGGCAAATTTAAACTTGCAGAATTAGAGTTATGAGGTTTCCTAGCTTGCCATAAGTTAGGGATGGTACATAAAACTTTTCTGCATTTAAGTTTGCCTTTGACTTTCCTTGCACTTGTTTTGTCCTTACTCTCACACCCTGGATTAGCCTCATAGTTTGAGCATATGACTGATTTAAAGGTATAATATAAAGCAACAGTTATTACACACATACATAGAAATACAGACTGATGTGTGAATCCCATGGGAATCTTCACTGCAGCACATTAGATGCCTTTGTTCTTCACATGGCATGTAATTGTGAATTCTCACATTTCGGTGCTTGATTATTTGTTTCATTGTTGTTATGGATTACTTGAGGATAGAATCTGTAGAAACATTGCAATAACATTTGTACTTTCTGCCTGTGGTGATAGAATGACATGAAATGAGTTGCAGTATAATGATCTATTAATCTCTTTCATCTCTCAGTGTACCAATTGAGCCCCCTAGCTGCCAGTCAGTGTAGTGCAGCTTGTTATTAGTACACATACACATGATATAAAATGACCACATTGTTTTGTTTGTATAAAGATTAACAATGTGTGTAATGGATAGCTGCTCTATAAAAACATTTTCATATAAAATAGATATTTTGTAGCTAATCTTGGATGTGTAAATACTTCATGAATGTTCTAATAAAATTGAGATTTCGGTTTAAACTGCCAAATGTTTTCCAAATACGTTCTTCTACTTCTAATGAGACTTTACACCACCAGCTATTAATGGGAATTACAGTCCTCATATGGACCTGATTATGATGTGTGAGCAAATTATTGCAATTAGCAGAATCTAGAAATTACCACCCTATTCATATTATAGACCGGGCTGAGCATCTGGCAGTTCTGGCAAATGCCAGATGGGCTACTGGAGTGATGGGCCACTACCAAGTGCTGCTGGAGATCTTCAGCCATCCACCAATCAGTGTGCTGACAGCCATTCGCTGACTGGCTGCCAGCTAGAAAAAAGAGGATAGCAGTCTGATTGGTGGATAGCTCTAGTTTGGCCTGTGTCCGGCCCTGATTATAGATATACCGAGGGGTGAGAGTAAAACAGTCACTAGTGTAGACCCTGTGTGGGAGGGGGGGGGGTAGATTGTTCTTATAGGCTCTGTGCAAATCACATAATTATTTCCCTGCATACAAATAAATGTAAATTAATTTGGACCCCCCATGTTGTAACATGGTCTTGCTGAGGTCTGCACCTCTCTCCATGGATGTAGTGTGTTGCAGATTGTCTTTATTAGTGATTACACCAGGGCTGGAACAGCCTGAAAAAGTTACTTTATAGTTAAAAGCACACAGCGAACTGAATCCAGACCCCTGTTCATACTCCATACTCAGTTTGCCCCTTCTGATGGACCTCTTACATCAAGTTGAAATTTGACTTTCTGCCTTAAGACAGATAGTATACGTCGGAGCCCAGTGACAGAAGGCTCATCACCGCACTGTCACTGGTCACAATGTTCCACACACTTAGATTGCTTGTGCCGGCAACTGTGAAACATCATCTGATATGGACTCCACTTATCAGGACCTTTATGTGCGTCATATCTGTATGTGAGGGATGTGTTGATAGAGAAATGCAGTCTCATGTCTCTATGCTTATTACTACATCTTGAGTTATAGCACAGTATCAGTCCTGGCAGTCACCCGAAGCAGATCACTTCCTTTCCCTGAAACCACCCTGATCCTCTCATCAGAGCATAGCTATATATTTTACATTGTGGTGTATGATGTCACTTGAATATACAAGGTGGAAATTCTAGAATCTAGAGCTACATTTTCACAAACCCATCTAGAATTAAGAACAAGTAATGAGGAATAACATGTATAATGTATTCAGGTGCTCCCTGACATATGTGCAGTGTAAGGAGGAATTTAGTGTGAGTTATATTGCAGGCCACCTTCTTACTTCCAAAGACAGCTAGGCTATTCAATTCCCTGGCCGCAGCAGTCTAATGAATGAACACGCTGGATTAATCTTCCTGAAGGCACAGATTATCTGAAGACTGAACAACAGTAACATAACAGCGTGTATGGGAAAACACACAGCAAACGTACGTTGTATTTTCCCTATCATTCCAAATGATAAGATCACAAATTTCACGACGTGCCATGTAATTGTGGTTGCCATGGTAGGCCATGGAACTTGGAATTAGCAGTAATTAGTGTAATTAGCATACCACCCTCTCCTAATCTCTCAGTACACATGCCACCCACTGTCGGATTGGGTTCCAGCAGGGTCTGTGCCGGAAGTGACCTGTAAACACACTATAGCGCACTGTGGACGTTTTCCTAATGCAAAGTATGTGAACAGTTCAAATTTCCTAAATCTGGATTTATCTCTACAACAAAAGTGAAGCGAGGAAACACAAATCGGTTAATTGCATAATGAGCAGTGAGATCCAAAGTTTAGTGTGATGCTAGAAGAGCTCAGAGCTCCACATGAGCACATTGGGTTGCATGCACAATGTCAGACGGCTTCATCTCCATAAACCAGGCTGGACACTGGACCTTTTTCTGTGCGGTATCCAATACCACTTCTTATTGGGCCATACCTGAAAGTAACAAACAAGCGGCCTAGTATAAATAAAACACTGTTACATGCACACAAATCCGAACTTTACTATCTTAGGTTTGATGGCGTGCCCAAGTTATAAAGATATTTTTGGAACACTTTATATGTACCAATAATTTCTCATTACCCACCATTGTATTATAAGTGCACACAACTTGGAAAAGTTAAGGTATACTAGTGGTGTCAGAAGTCTATGAATATTGGGGGTGTTTAGCGAAATGTGAGTGACTGGATGCAGCAGGGATCCAATAGCGGATATCTGCTCATGCTGTATACAGAACCGAATGCAGCAGGAATCCTTCGCTAGGATCGGGTTGCTGGTCTGGCTGCCTGTGGAATGTCATTAGAAAGTTTGTTGTTTTATTTTTCAAGATATCTGAGTAACCAGACGGGTCATTTCTTTCCCCCAGCGGAGATCTTGAATTACACTATGTTAGGGATTGAGGATACATGTACAGGCTGCAGCGTACAAACACCTGAGGAGCGTACACTCTGCTAAAGGGGTTAAAACTGTAAACGGCATGTGCCTATGCTGGGATCTGGGCATGTTACAGTGTATGAGCCCTGTGCTAGCACGACATTAAGATCATGAAAGATGTTTTCACTCGTCGTGCTCATCTTCCGTACTTCTGTCTGCATGAGACATGTCGGAGTTCTGCCAGATTGTCTCGGTTTGCTGCCCTATCCTCTGAGCTCACACGCTTCCAAGCAAACAATACAAACGCTAGGAAAGTCAACACGATGTGGTGTTGTAACACAGACTTGTAGCTCAAAGTTTCCGTATTCAAGTGATAAACCAGTGTCCAGAAAGAGCTTGTGAAAACAATGATGTCAGTAACAGGTTTTGGGTTGCACAGAATGGCCAGCGTGCCATGTATGCATGTATACATGAATAAGGTGCCATCAGGGATTTCTGTCATGCGACCTTTTTAGATGCATTCATTTCATACCCTTGAGACTTATGTAACAGCCCCCTTGGTATCCTCACTACAATGATGCAATCCTCATGATTTATTAGCCAGTGTAGAATTACTTATTAATTCGGAAGCCGTCCAAATGTGGCACTTTATAATTGCCAGTTGTAATTTTGCAAATCTTTGCCAGAACATTGCTAGACGTATGTGTTTATGTGGACATCTGGTTATTCCGCCCAGGGTAGGACTCTTTGGCAAGTGACACTTCCTAATTTGGCTGATTAGGTTTTGGGTGGGCATGCTTGTGGTCAGAATGGGATGGGAAAATACAGTACAGTAAATTATGAAATGTAAAATCATCTGCTACTTCTGTTCAGCGCATTCAGAGATGTTTGCCATTTCGTCTGTTTGTCAAACTGAATGATCCCAAAATACGAGAGAAATAAGGAACATGTGGTGTCATTGGTAGATTACATATGTGATCTCTGCAATGGCTGGTGGCTGGGATTTGGATGCCATAAGTTGTACAAGTTCTCTGGACTTGGTCCGGACGTATGTACTATTGAACATAAAGTTACGAGTGGGTAAAACCATGATGAATTGCAGGAGGGGTAAAATGAATGTTAGTGTTTGCATGCAGGGAGAATCCTTTATTGTTGCATGTTGCACACAGATACTGACCAGCGTTACTGTTACACTGTTATTACACTTAGGTTAGGAAACATCATCTCTCATATGTTTTTGGTGATTACTTATCATCAAGGTCCGAGTCCAGGAGTCCGGCCGATGCTGCATGCACACGCCAGATCACCTATCACACAGAACGATGGGTATATTTAATTAACATTTGGGGCAGGGTTTGGGTATGGGTCAGCGATTGAACGGACTGGTGATCTGCATGGGTCACTGAAGGCGGGGGTATAGCAGCGTTTACTCCTTTGTCCTGCATGACGGCACAGGTCTGGATCTGGTCCTATTTATGAACTGATAGTGAAACAGACTGTACAAAAATGTGAGTCGTAAAATCCACTACAGGAGGAAATTGATATACGAATAAACCAGAGCATTGTATGATGTCATCACAGAATCCGGTACCTGTAGAAGTCATATTAATCTGGTTCTGGCCCGATATGGCAAGTGCCGTCATTGTTTATACGTTCCCACTCAGGGAACATATGAACAGTGATTTTAGTCCAAAAGAATGTTTTAGACCAATTTAATTATTAAAAAAAGAGTTTGATATTTGGTTATTTTAATAAATCTGTTATTGATATAATATCATGCATTGGTCGAAGTGGCACTATGACAACATAAATCTATTAAATCCGTGGGAGGAGTGATGGTATGGCATACCACTTATACACCCCAACTTCGAGCCCTGTTTTAGTGTATATTACGAATATAATTTAAGTAAAGTTTATGTGACTTTCTTTCTGGAACAATGGACAAGTTAGTGACCCACCTACACCATTCCAGCATTAAAGCGCTTGTGATTCTCCTCCAACCAATTGTGCTCACCGCAGCCAAAAACACTTGGACTAATATGTTCAAATAAGCTTCTGCCAAACAAAACAATTATATGTTCTTAACCCAGGAACATGTTCTACCAGTACCAATATTATTCAACCTCCTACACTGAAGCCATAGTACCAAATACTAAATAAGGTCATCACTCATACAGATGAATCAGCCGAATGTTAAATCGCAATACAAATGCCCCTGAAGTTTGCCTGTTAGCGTGACCAGACTTCCAGCCAGCCTGCGGAGCAGCATGTAGATGCTCCCTACAAACATTAAAGAGATAGTGTCAGCTAGACTCCACAACGACATATAGCACATTTCTGTACTTTATTTCATCTTTGTTTTCCAGACATTCACTATGACCCTCAGTGTAAGTGTAAAGCATTTCATAGTGTCTGAAGTGCAAATGAATTGGATGATCTCCCCCCTAAAAGAAAGATCAACATGGGATTGGGCCAAGTAGCTTAAGGTCCTTCAGATAACAAAACAAATGACCTAATAAGTTTTGATTTGCATTGCCAATGGATATATTAACATCGGCAAGAAACGTCAATATTAGCTCAATAAAAAAAACTGCAGTAAAAACAAAAGAGATTTTCATTTATCATGTGTTATATAATGACTATAATGTCACAATAGCTTAGTGGCCAGTGCTATGACGTTAAGGTAGTGGCCAGCTATGGGCAACATTTGCACTTTTCCATTCCTGCAGTTTAGTAAATCTAGCCCCAGATCTCCATGTTCCCATGCAGGTCTGGATCTGGTCCAGTGAGCAGTAAGGAACTGGTAAAGCCGCGTAGGGTTGTTATGCAGGGAGAGCTGGATAATGCGGAATCCGGCTTCATGTCTCCAGTGGCTGGGGGTAAGTGGATACTGCTAAGTTACTGCTAAATCGTATGACAACAATGCAAAAAATGATTACTCCAATATGACAGATTGTCATGTAAACAAATGCAAACAGACTATTAACTATTTTGAGTGTAGTAAACATTAACAGCTTAATATAGTACAATCATGTAAAGAATTTAGTGTCTACTGTATATATGTATGTATACATTGGTACATGAATGTATATAGGCAGGGCCGGACTTAAAATCAGCCCTGGCATTTAATGTCTAGCCAGCAGCCAGCCAGCAGCCAGTCAGTGAATGGCTGTCATCACACTGATTGGCGGATAACTGAAGCTCTCCAGCAGCCCATCACTCCAGTGGCCCATCTGGCATTTGCCAGAAGTGCCAGATGGCCAGTCCGTCCATTTTGTATAGGGTGCCAAAGTAGCTCACAGCTGCATGGTGCCTAGGTATATCAGAGGGGGATGTAACACTGCTTAGTAGGGGAATCACAGTAAACCATACATTGACTAACAGAGAACCTTGGAAGGGCTATGGGACTGTATGTTGTGTGTATGGTTTAGTACAGTATTATTTACTTTGCAGATTGCACAGTCACATATTACAATAAATGTTGTCACCTGTACAGCTTGCCAAACTTTAGAATAGTTTTAGTAGCATGTTATTGAGACATTACTTAATTACTTACTTAAAATTCTGTCTCCATACTGTATTATAGCTATAACTGCATCTAGCCGATTAGATATCCCAGGGTTAATCTGACGATACTCTGTCTGAGCTGCCAATTTGTGACCGTTCTGGCAGATTATGGTTCAGTGCTGTGCCTTGTTCTTATTATACAATTATAGCAATGTAGTCCTTTAAAAGCACCACAGCCATGTATAGATTATTATATGCCCATTGTGGCTTCCTGGGTCTCATGGATATAATCTCTCTGGATTATCAAATTCTCCCTGAATAAAAGCACTGAATGACAATAGATAGCCACTAGAAAGTGGTAAGAGAAATGAATTGTCTATCTGTCATCAATATCGGACCGCTGATGTTCTGATCCCGCCAGGAGAGGCGTCCCCCCTACCCTGGAATTTTAGGAAGACTCCCATATTTAAAGCATTGCTCCCGGGAGAGCAGGCAGATCTCTCAGATTGGAGCCCGAGCTTTACTATGTATGGGTCCATCCCTAGTAACCTTATCAAAGGAAGCTTTTATCTGGGGTAGGCTTTTGGTGATTTACATAAATCATGGCCGAACCCTAAGCATTTGGGTTTTTTGTTTATCTTCTTAAAGTAGGAGAACCCTGGTTTATCATCATACTCCTATGTGTATGAATGTTATGGATGTAATGTTATGAATGTAACCATAGTTCATACCTCCCAACTGGCCCGATTTCAGTGCTGTCATGCTGCCCATGCGCATATTTTTCCCCATAAATTTTTAAAAGTAAAAGAAATGGGGTTTGTAATGGTCGGGTATGAGTTACTTGGAGTCAGAGATGGGTTAGGGCACAGTCAGTGTGGAGCTTAAATGGGGCCAGGCCATTATTTGTCCCATTAAATGCCCCCTAAATGTTGGAAGGTATGATAGGAACATACAGTCATATGGATCTGGAACATACAGTCATACTGATCCGGAACATACAGTCATACTGACCAGGAACATACAGTCATACTGATCAGGAACATACAGTCATACTGATCAGGAACATACAGTCATACTGACCAGGAACATACAGTCATACTGATTAGGAACATACAGTCATACTGACCAGGAACATACAGTTATACTGATCAGGGTCATACTGATCAGGAACATACAGTCCAGTCATACTTATCAGGAACATACAGTCATACTGATCAGGAACTACAGTCATACTGACCAGGGTCATACTGATCAGGAACTACAGTCATACTGACCAGGAACATACAGTACAGTCATACTGATTAGGAACATTAAGTCATACTGATCAGGAACATACAGTAATACTGATTAGTAACATACAGTCATACTGATTAGTAACATACAGTCATACTGATCAGGAACATACAGTCATACTGATCAGGGTCATACTGATCAGGAACATACAGTCATACTGATTAGGAACATACAGTCATACTGACCAGGAACATACAGTCATACTGACCAGGAACATACAGTCATACTGATCAGGAACATACAGTCATACTGATCAGGAACATACAGTCATACTGATCAGGAACATACAGTCATACTGATCAGGAACATACAGTCATATTAGTAAGTGAGCTTTGGCAGTCTTGCTACTATGTAACTATGTCTGATTTGCAAAAATAACACAAATGAAACAGAAATGTTTTTTGTTTTATTTAATGATAGTTTAAACCATTACGATTCAGGACTATTACATTTCATGTCAGATGGGGGCCCCTTGGCTGCTGTTATATCCAGCCATTTGAGATTCCTTGCCATTATTACTGTCTACCGCCCATACTGCTAAGTGAAACCAGTTTCATGTAAAGTTAGAAAACTACATTTGACACATATGAGTTTTGCTCTTCAGCGTTGTTAAATCTTTCAATGAAATATTCCCTTCATTGCACCTATTGGCACAATGTGCCAGTTCCTAAAACTTAATAGACATTTTCCAGAAGTCTGACACTATCCTGAAATTTTTATGAAGGACGATTAAAATAAACAGACATGGCAACAAACAGGATTTGGCAGAAGTGTAGAAAAACAAACTTTGAGACTTCCTGTACGAGGAGGAACATCCACTATGTGCCAAAATGTTGATTAATAAAGTACGTAGTGTTGCATCTTGCTTTTATATACCATATAAGGGACATAATCCTCTAGTTTTAAGACACAGCTGTAGTCCAACATAAAGGCAGATCATTATGTATAATTAATGTTCAATTCTTACATATTGATTCAAATGCTTTGCTTAAATATTACTTATTGTCATAATATATGCTGGCTGGTGTTTCTAATAGGTTCAGTAGAACTACACTATAACACCCAGGATAGTTTTAATAGCAATGTATATAACAAAAAAAAAAAGATTGGCTTCCACCCAGATTTTATTACTTAATCTTTTGAAAGAGTTTTTAGTTATTAGATCTGGAGAAATCTTTAGTATCCAGCCATTCATAATACTAATATCTCTGTCATTCTATGCACAAAGCAAACAATTTTCTAGTATTAGAAACTATTTTATAAATTATTTTATTAGTGCTCAGGATCAAATCCTTGTTATGGTTCATCCCAGTGGTCGAAGTGAAAATTTAGAAGTGGGTGTATGGACATTTAGAAGTGGGGGTATGGAAACACTGAATATAATAGATGTCAATGGAGATTTGAAATTTTCAATTGCATCAGTGGGAGAAGACCCCCACTTCATCCTCCATTACATACGTCCCGGAGTGTTGTCCCCGACGCGGGATAAATAAGACCCATTTAGCCCGACCTCCACCCAAACTACGCCCAAGCCCCAGGCAGGAGGGTCAGTCACTAGAAATCGGGACACTTGGGATGCATGCGATGCCTAGACCTTCGCCTTAGATATTTGCCAGTTTAAGGTGCTATAAATTGCCAATGAGCTTACTATGAATGCACCAGATCCAGAGTTGAAAATAAGAGTGTATGTTTGTGGGTCACACTGTCATGAATTGCAGACAGTATTAGATTATGTTTTTTATACCAAGTGTAAATACCAGTGTAACAGTAATGCTGTGATCTGTGTGCATTAAGCACAAGCAAAGTATTCTCACTGCATGTAAAGAATAACATCAGTTTTACTTCCATTGAAATTCAACATGGCTTTACCCAGGTGTACATTTCCTCTCTTATTAAATATAAAATATACGGTAATCATAAATTTACCACAGCACCACCCATAGGCAAACGCAGGGCGACCAGAAACCCCCCTTAATGTTGCTGGTTTATATGCAGGTTATATTATGTATTAGGAATTGGCACACTGTATAACGTAAATTAGAGGTATTAGAGGTATAAAGGGGTAAGGGTATGTCATATAATGTAATATATGCAGGGTGTGTTAATGGTTTGGAGATTACACTATAAGAAACCAGTATGACTACTATATACTCAAATATACACCTGACACCCAATATACCCAATATATACTTCTACACAACACCATACAGGCTTTAGAAACCACCCTTCCAAAATCCTGCATTTGCCACTGATATTTACATGAATAAACCCTTTACGGTTGTCCCTGGTTCTTGTACTTAGCTGGTAATAGTGTCCCTCTGTGTAGTTCTCTGTGTAGCATTGCTCTGCCGGTCATTCCACCCAATGACGTATCTAATGCAGATGGATTCAGATTGTTATTAGTTATTCCCCAAAGTCTTCTGGCACTTAAAGATCCTGTCAGAAACAGCAGCCGACGAGGTCCCTTATCATAGTACTGTCACTTCTAAAACATGAACTTCCAGGAGAACTGGAATCTAAGAAGACATATGTGAAAACAGACATGGCCAAACTATGCTCAGCCTAAGGAGTATAAAGCTTTTACAACATTGTATGTTTTACTTGGAATTATAAATTCAAGTATATACTGCACCTAATGCAGAGCATATGTGACCGTCTTACACTGTATACTCCCTTAGAAATTGTGGTTTCGGGGTTTGCTGTTTCTAGTGTTTCCAGTTAGTTGTACAGTAAATGCATCTTTCTCCTCTCTGCCATAATTGGTGTTTTAAAGGGATGACGTACCTCCCTAACATCTACTTTGCTTATGTCTCTCCCCAGTGTTAACCTTTTCATGCTCAGTATTTGTGTTTCCCAATCATTTTGTTAGTATTGCTTGAAAAACAATATAGTATTGTAAGAAATGCTCAAACCCCCATCAATGGTCAAGTACAACTGAAGGCACAACTTTTACCATGAACCATAATAATAATAATAACAACAATAAAATGATAAAGTTAGGCTAAATATGTTTACAGAAACAAAAAGTCTATTTGAAACCATGAACAATAATAATATAAAGAATGTAAGCCACTAATCAAAAAGATATAGTTATGTAAACCATTCAATGCAAAGAATAGTAATTAAAGGTAAAATAAATAAATAAAAATCAATGCATCATAACAATGCATATTAACAAATGTCTGTTCATGTCCAACTTCAATAAAGCAAAGAAGTACAGAACTATATATATATATATATATATATATATATATATATATATATACTTGATGATGATACAAAAAGTTTATATATATATAAATTTTTTCTCATCATCAAGTTATATCTTCATTATCAAGTATGTATGCATATGTATGTTGACATTGTGCCTACAAATGTACAAGAGCTTACAATCGGTAGCCTGTAAATATAGATCTAGTAAATGCAGACTAACATTTAGATAATACAGTAAGCAGTTGTTTCCGTTCAATTAATGAGTATTTATGTTGTCACTGAGATGAAAGGCATTGGAGACCAGGTGTGAGGTTTTGCTATGGGAAGAGAAAATATAGCAAACATTTGATAAATCCTACACCAGCCAAATATTTAACTACACATACAAATGGGAATAAGGTCCTTGCTTGTTAGTTTTCCTTTGCACATGTTTCATGGAGCAGTACATGCCCAGCGGTTAGCTGCTCTCAGTCTCTTCTAAATGAACTGTTGTTGGACTCATCTTGGATGTATTTATCTAAACAAAAAAAAAAAAAAGCAGCAAAGATTAATGAGAAATCTGCCTTTTCTAACTTTCCAGGTGAGACAGCAGGAAGACAGCAGGTCCCCACATCCCCACCAGCCTCGGAGAACAGCAGTGCAGCTCACAGCATTGGAAGTACACAAAGCACCCCCTGTTCCAGCAACAGCAATGCCTAACCCGAGCAGCAACACAGGAAGACTGAAGATCAGCTCCAGGGGCTCAGAGTCACTGTTGACATTAACTCTCCAAGGTTGGAAGGAATCCTCGGAGTTCTTTCTGAAAGGAAAAAAGGGATCTCAGTGTAAAATCTGCCTGTTTTTTTTTTTCTGGATGAATGCAGTCTTTGGGTCAGTCCAAAGAACTTCATGCCAAAAAAAAGTGGTAAAACTACTAATTATGCAGTGTGCAATCCTCCAACATGAGCGTCCTTGCGTGTCAATGTGAAATGTGTGCCAGTTTTTAAAAAAAACGCTGCTTACATCCCATTTAGCCTGCATTGAGGTGCCATGGTTAGGTATATAACAACAACTACACACATATATGCATACGCTGTATGTATATTATTTCATGGGCGCTTCGATGCGGTGTCAAATATTTAGCCACTAGAAAAGCAGCAGTTTGTTGAATGTTATATGTTTGCTGGTTTTATATGCTACGTGCAGCTGTAGTGTGTTTCGTGTTGACTAGTAGATAGAATCTGATCAGCCTTCTCATTGCAATGGACCAATATCACCCTGCCTCTCAACTTCTAATAACGTTATATTATAAACAACACATTGCGTCTTAATCCTAGTCTAGAGGCTTGGCTACAAAGGTATACACCTGGAATAATAATCCGATTCTCTGCAGTTGAGAAATGCTGTCCAATTTGTCTCTTTTATTGTAGAGGTCAATTAGAAGAGTAGAGAAGGTTTTCTGTCTAAGTTGTGTTGTGTTGTTGTGTTTGTTTTTAGTTGATTATTGGCACTTTTAGTTTGTATTGTTTTATTTTGATTGTAGTAAGTTGCAGAGCAATTTAAAGCAGTCTGTGTTTGCAATGAATAGATGATAAATGGTGATAGGTGTTAAACTTACCGGTAGGAATGATGTGTTTGAATGTATGTAAATATAAAATATCCTGGAAAATATCCTACTATATTCTATAGTGATATAGTAACCACCATTTACAACATTATTTTCATATAAAAAACCTCATTTGATATATGCAAATGAGCTTATTACAAATTGTCCATAGAAATTGTTTCCCCCATCAACTACTAAACCATACAGTATATCTCTTAATATTATGGAGATATTATTCTGGCGTCTCACACAGTACCTGTGATTCCGTAATAGCACAAGCATCAGAGTTACTGAAATGTATAATTGATCATATATGCAATATTTGATCATCATATATGTAATATTTAGCTTTAAAATATAGTATATAAAAAAAATATTATACAGTGCAAAAGGTAAACCATCCACTGCTATAAGAAATGGAACATAATATATTGGCTAGGTGAGGCGTTTCTGTTATGGGAATATATTGTATATTATGCGTTAGTTATGGGACATTATTGGTACTCCAGCTGTTGAGGAACTACAGTTCCTGCTGACTGGCAGGCTGGGCATCATGTAGCTTATCAATAGCTGGGACTCAGAAGGTTGTCTCGCCCTAGTTAATCAAGCTTTGGATACCACAGATGACCAGAATGTGGTGTACCATACATCATTTATAGGCTGCCATGTAAACTCCAAGTCCCATCATGCTTTGCCAGGTAGAGGTATAGCTATGCTGTTGGAGAAAGATGGGAATTGTAGTTCAGAAAGTTGCCTGCCATATATTATCTCCATAATCCATGTCTGGTTTTCTGCCACAACGACCAGTGCCTTTCCATACAGAATGATCCTGGTTCATTAACTAAAAGATACATTTCATCGGTATAAATATATCACAGTATTTTCTTCTTCAAAGTATCTTTTCATAATTTCCACGTTCAACCGGACCAGACCCAGGTTTCCACAAAGCTATGAGTGCATATGTAGATTCTACACTGTTCCATTATTGAAGCCTGTAATCCATAATGGAACACTTTGGAACGGCGGAGTAAGCCATCTGAAGGTTCTTCTGCAGTAGATTATCAGGTTGGACTGGAATATGAAGATACTTTGAAACGCACTTCTATCCTACTTTATTAAACGTTTGACTTTATGTGGCATGGTGATGGCTTAGTTCCGCTTCCAGAACCCTCTTCCCTCCAATGCATTGACAGCATGCTAGATAATTGTAAGGAAAACTAATATTTCTTATTGTAACAATTGATAGTGTGGAACAACCGCTGAAAAGCAGCAATGATGTGCGAGAAGCCTCCGTGAGTCTAGGAATTAAAGGGACAGTCAGAATCTAGTTGGTAACTTTATTTCTGTCGTTGTTAAATGTCACTGCTGTAATTCTGAGCGTGTGCTCAACCGGTGAGGGGGGAAATTAAAGCTAAATGCCATTTGTTGCCAAAGGAGGAGGCAACAGTAATGTTTTTCTCTAATAAGCTACCTGTGTGATGGACAATCAAGCGCTTTCTCCCAATCCTAAAGCTGAATGTATTTTAAAAGCATCTTCTTTGTACAAAAAGGAAAAACACACAAAAAAGTTAAAAATATCTTTAAAAAAAAGACAAGAGTATCTACTATTCCTATAGCTATATTTTACTACATTTTATATAGAGATGATATATGTAAATGTTTTATGACAAATGTACTCTATAAGATGTGTTGTTTTATATTTGTTTTGTTTGTTTTTCTTAATTCAATAACTGTGAATTTTAACGTCACCCATTGTAAATCCCTCTTACCCCTAAACACTTTCCATCTCATTTGTTAGATGCTTGATAAATATCAGGCGTCTAAGTATGGGCTGGACTACAACCTTTGTAAACACTTTAAATTGTATATATTTGAGAGAGAATACTTTGTACTATTATCAATTTAAGCATAATATATATTGTCAAATTTATATTTACAGGTAAAAAGCCATGCATATTTTATCTAAAATCTATATATATAAAAAGTCACTTTCTGTTTACTGTTTCTCAGTAAATACATGGACAAAGTGAACCCCACCACAGTATCCACGGTATGATTTGCTCATTCTATACCACTCCAGACAAGATCCTATAATTACTAAACTTCGGGAATTAAAAAGTGGAGATGTTGCCCATAGCAACCAATCAGATTCTAGCCCTCGCTTTCATATTACATACTGGAGAGTGTCCGCTAGAATCTGATTTGTTGCTATGTACATTATCTCNACGTTTCTGCAGTTTAGTAAATCTAGCCCTTGGTCTTACATTGGGCAAAGTGTAACCAAATTTTATTTCTGCACTAAGAACATGGAATGGGGAATTAAGAAAAGTGTGCGCCAAGAAGCTTAGGGGTGCTTCTCTCCCGGGAGAAACCAAAGGTCGACAGCACTGCTTACAAAAACTAGGCACACTAGTTTATCCATTCAGTATATTGAACGTAATACAGAAGTCAAAGCCAAAAGCTGACACAAAAAACATGCACTTTAAAATGATCTACAAGCACCTTGACCAAGACATCACTGGTGGTGGCATAAATAATCATTTTCACCATTATACAGACACAAGAAATAATGTTACTCTTATGTTCTGTCAGAGTGCGATGCTTCAAACAAATTGGCATTTTTAAATAGTTTCAGTGGTTCTTCTGTCACTATAAGTAGCAATATTAGAAACAACATGGGGTCTTATACAATATAGTATAGTAGCTTATACCAAATATGTATTGCAGTTGCCCCTAGATATGTCAGACATTCATTGGTAATATAATTACTCCATTACATATATATATCCGTGGATGCTGTGGATTTCTATTTTAATAGCATTTTTAAAGAGGAAAATTGGAATTGTTCATAGCAACAAATAACATTCTGTCATTTATGTAGTGAATGCTACACACATTGGTTGCTATCAACAGTCACCATTAGTCACTTTGTTAAATATATAGGCTGAAAACTGAGATAATTCATACATCTTTGAAAGAAGGTGTATTAAACATAGTTTAATGCTGTTTTCCTTTCAGAATGGTTGTAATCAAATGGTCTCATCCAGCAGTGAGTTAGGAAACTGTTGAAAGACATTGTACAAAGCGTTGAACCAACAAAAAAGGGAATCTCGTAATAGTACAGCATAGGGTTCGATCGCTTTTGTTGTGTCGTGTTACGGTGTCACAAAATGTCTTCATTATGGAACTTTATTATCTGTGTTCTTTCACGTGTCTATTTGAAGTGCTGGGAGAAAATAAATAATTGCCCTTTAAAATGTTATATGGAAGAGAAAACAAAGCAATACACATTGGCAAAACAGGGGCCTAGGGAACATTATTTCCTCATATCAAGAACATGTGGCCTGGATTTATGAGGATTACACTAGTTTCCTGATGTCACCCATCTATTCCGTGTCTGTCACAGGTCTCTACTCCACTTCTATGCGAGTAATCTTACAATGACCCAAACACTTTTACAACTTCTGATGTATGATACGGTGTTAGTCTGGATCCCTGGCAATCCAATGGGCAATCTAATGTTTTAAAGGCCGCAGCTATGGAGTAGACATCAGTAATAGGCATAGCGAGAGCATAAGGAAAAGGATGTTTGACATATTTATTTTATTCAGCAGGAAGGGCCTTGCAAACCTATATTTCTAGCAAAATAAGCATTACTTCCTCTTTGACTAATTCATTTGTCTTGAGAATTCTTCCTCTGACCCGTCCCAGCATTGGTAATCCTGTTTAGCATTTTCCTGTCCCGCGCTCAATGAAAACATTCACTCTCTCTGCTCGCTGTTACTCAGCTTTATTTTAACCTTTTACCATTGATATCCCCTCGAATATATAAGGTTGTTTTGTCACAGATAAGAACTATTCTGTAATTTATAATCTACCTCATTTTTCTTTTCTTTTTTTTTAAAAAAAGGAGTATTTAAGGGTTACCTTTGCAATTACCAAATTTTTCTAGAGGGAATTTTGTATTATAACCAACATAAATTGAATGTGTATTATGTCAATAAAAAAAACAGTTTCAGCATATTAGTCCTTGCCTAGAAACGTAATTAAAGGCACCCACCCGCGGCCTGTATAAGCAGGCTATGAGTCTCATTATTCCAACACAATTGTTAATTTATGTTTTGTACAAGTCTGATATTTTGTGGTGTCACCTTCTACTTTTGTCTATAATAAAGATATATAAAGATTTCTTGCTGTGGCTGTGTTTCTTGATGCAGTGTTTTGTGGGTATGTGCGGTAGAAATGAGAGGTGTTTAAACTTTGTTACAAGTGAATTAATAGAAGAATTAATTGATGATGTCTCAGTAGAAGAATGATCCGTGTCTCCTGGAGTGACCCTCCCCTGAAATGTTTTGGGCCGGGTGAACATATTGGCCTTAATTTACAAAACTGTGGAATTTGTGTTGCCCATAGCAACATGCCCACTTTTCCAATTCCCACATTTTTTTAAATTTGGGTCCTCTGCTTCTTGAAGGTCCAGGTACATCGGCAGTGGAGATACAAAGACAGATCCTGGCTTTATTGTCACTCCTGTGTGAGTTAGTATGTGGTCCTTTACCACATATTTCATAATATCCCGATTATGTTCCTCCTGTGGATCCTTTATATGTATGTTTATGACATAGATGTCTACTTTTGTATATTCATATAAAGGAGATTGTGATAGCGCCATCAAGGGGTGTGTCCAGTTCCACCAAAGGGGTGTGTCTTGTGCATACCTCTAGCACTACCAGGAAAAATACTCTCAATTAAAATGTCTTGGTATTTAAATTGTCTTTTAAATATTTTTTAGTATTTACTGTGTATTGAAGGTTCATATATGTAGCAATTATGTAGCAGGACGTTACTGTTGCATCTAGTACGCCCAAAAAATGATCCCAAAAAATATGGACATAGTGCTCACATTAAAAGGCAGCCTGCAATAAGTGAATATTTCCTATTGGCTGGCACAAGGGCTCCACCTATCTAATGAATATTGCATTGCACCATCATATACTGATGAATGACCGAATGTAAACAGTTTTATATCTCCAGCAAAACAAATACTGGTATCTACACATTTTTCACTTATTCCTACAGGAAACTTACTGGACACAATCCCAGAATGTGTCTCTTAGGGATTCCCAGATATATGAGTATATCCCTGCACCTCATTTACCAATAATGGTAAATTTACTGTGCAACAAATGATTACAATATGTTGTCCTTGATTTCCTCCTGGATCCAGAGGGGTCATGGGTTTGCCTATTGGAGAAGGAATGCTAAGGCCTTGTTCATAAATGAACACATGAGGCAGGAGTGTAAGATTAAAGGTTGGGATTAAACCACAGAAAGTCTGTGTGGATGAGGTACAAATGGATTTACATACGTGTAAAGCTGGCCATACACTATAGGATAAATTGCACCAATCGAAAGATGTTTCAAAAGTGGGTAAAACCATGTTGAATTGCAGGGGGGTAAAATGAATGTCAGTGTTTGCATGCAGGGAGAATACTTTATTGTTGCATGTTGCACACAGATACTGACCAGTGTTACTGTTACACTGTTATTACACTTGTGCTGGAAACATCACCTC
>JABWIB010001258.1:0-12789 GCA_016617825.1 Platyplectrum ornatum
CACAGTCACACCACTCTCCCCACATTACATATTATACCTCACAGTCACACCACTCTCCCCACATTACATATTATACCCTCACAGTCATACCACTCTCCCCACATTACATATTATACCCCCACAGTCACACCACTGATCTTGTTTCTTAATTGCTACCTGATCGCTGCCTTTTTTCTTGTTTTCTAATAGTGTGTATATATTTAATGTCAGGCTTAAAAAATTCCAGACACCAGGTCACCATGATGACTACAAATTTGGACCTGGCACCATAGATCAAATGTAGAAGTTTTAGCAGGCAGGAGGGAATAGAGGTGTTAATGGATGTTAATGTCACGTAAATGTGCCAGATAAATAAAGTGCAGGCTCTAAAGCACTTTTGATCCCCTTCCCAGGCAACATTAGTTGCATCTGCAATTGGAAGTTTCTGCCCCATGGGTGAGTCCTGGTTATTCAGTACCTGCCTGCACAGTCTAATGACAGTAGACCTACAAAAGTCTATTATAGCAATGAAGTATCCCATTAGTATTTGATCACTTCTATTCAGAAAGCCAAATATTTAACAACAAGTTTGAGCATTACTTTTACTAACAGTAGATTGTAGCCATATTAAAGCATTTGGTTTCACATTAATGTATTCGCTTCTTTCTCTATGTTCTCTTTTGATTTGCCTCTTGTATATATATAACACAAGAGCCCTGCTTTCAGAAGACAGGTGAATGTCAAGTGCCAGCAGAAAACCCGCCAGGTACAATAGACCATAGCTTAAGTGACTTTTCTATCTCCGTCATGACAATCCTGACATTTATTGCACTAATGTATCAAAGGAAAGCAGAGAAATGCCCATGGCACAGTCTCAGAAAAGTAAATTAAAGCACTGTGTTGTTGAAGTTAAAGTTAAAAGACTTACCTGGTCAGGTGACTGTCTACCCAGGGACAGAATGGGCAGGAAAAGTTTTTTTTGCATTTTAATATTATTTTTCCTTTCCCTGAACTATGCCAAAAAAGGGTGAAGCATGGGTGTAGTCTAGCCAGGACTTGGACGGAGTTAGGGATACTTACTCTTATTGGGGCTTATTGGCATTGTTTTTCTTGTTTAAAATGTTGGGAGGTATGTAAATGTCTAATGCACATAGAGCCCAATGGCCAATCATATACAGAAGCAATTAAACATGTGAATGCTTTACTTCATGTCTGGAAATGCTGGTTGTGCATTGTGTTATGTATCACTTACGCCTGTCACCCTGTAAATAAACCATGTGTGGTCACACCTCAGCCCATGTACCAGGTCCAAATTTCTACTCAACATGGTCACCAGAAATCCATGCTTTACTTTACACTTGTAAGTTCAAGTTTGATCTTGTGCCTGAGTTGTCTGTATCAACCATATAGTACCTGATTCTACATGGTTGCTACAGGCAACACTTCCATCTATTCTAAAACTCTGCATTTATTAATTTGTTTTATCATTTCAGATCTACATATAGATTTTAGATTTCTGTACTTGATTCTCCTAGTCATCATTCCCATAGCAGTGACTGTCTGCTGGAGCTACCACCACACGAGAAAGAAAAAAGGTAATAAAAATGGGTTACCCGAATATGTCATTTATTATTCAGAATAGATAACTGTATTAGAAGGGCACTGAATATGCGATATATAAATCAGCAAAAAGAAATGTATTCTACTAAATTTAGAAAACACATTCCAAGTATTAAAGCTTTATCAATAGTATAATTGAAATAGTAACAATTATATATAATGTTTTTGAATAACACTGGAGCAGATTCAGACGTAATAACTGTACCTTTATGCACCCCAAGTGCTCAACCTCTTTTTGATGCTGCGACTTGCGGCATCATTTAAAAAAACAAAGTTTTCCCCTTAGTGGGACAAACTGGGAGGCAGGAGGGACAGCAGGACAGTTGGGAGGTATGGTTTAGTTCAGTTATTCACTACAGGATTTTGATTAGAGTGCTATTTTTTTTGCAAAGCAGTTGAGTTTTATTTGGATTATCGTAGTCTTTGTTGAATTTCAACCATTTTATATATAGAACAGTATTATTTAATTGAAGGAAAACTCACCAAGTTCAAGTTTGAAATGAATCTTCTAAATGCCTATTTAATAGACACATTATGTGCTAATTTTTTTATCTAAAAAAAAGATAATTAAATATAAAATTAACTGACTGATTTGTCAAATGCTGCAACACTTGTACAGCCATATTACACGTCTTTTTAGATGCTAATACCATATTCCAAATGGTAACAAGACAATGTTGTACAGTCAACTGTTTAACAAATGTAGAAAATACTTTTTTTCAGAACAATACCTTGATCATATATATGGAAATGTAACAAGAAAGAGACAGATGAATACGAAGCCAACTAGCATCAAAAGTAAAAGTAAGTGACATGAATAAAAAAAAATATATATATATATATATTTGTTACTGTCAAACTCTGGTTCGCCCCTATGCACAGGAAACATGTGATGACACATCCATCCTGTGTGTCTGTAGGAGGCTCTGAGCTGTGTGGTATACCAGAAACACTCACTAAAGCAGGGCACACACTGGGGCTTTTATCATCCAAAAATGAAATGTCAGTTTTGAGCAGACAGCTTACCAGTGTGTACCGTCCAGTGCTGATCATTTGATTGAGTATCTGGAAGCTCCTTATTTTTAAGATCAATGATGTCCTGATGCCTGTAGAAAAACCTCAATGTGTACTGATACACAATCTTCAACGCAACGATCTTGATTCTGCAAAGTGCCACCTTGTGGATAAGCATGTCATTGCTGCATACCTTTGCAGCAAAGGTTTATAGGAATAGTTTGTTAACGATCCACAGAAAACTTGAAAGTAGTGTGTATGGGGGCTGACCAGAACCAGATTGTGAGTAGAAACCTTTTAAACACATGTGATCTTTTTTTATCTTATTTATTTATTGTTTAAATGTCAGTGTGTACCCAGCTTTAGTCACACCATACAATCCGGAGCCCATGCAGACCATACTTGTGTAGTGCTGGTCCCCTACACTACTATTGATGGTGATTGGAAAGAAACTGCAGTCTGTTTGTCCAGAATGCTACAATTTCCTATGCTAATCTGAACAAAATGTGTATTGGTAATATAATATTCCGACCACAGTATCACTCCACAGTTACAGTAGAGCTTAGCTATCTGATCAGTCTAAGAAACTGAAGGAGAATAGCACTTTCAAACTTTGTTGGTGTTGAAAACAAGGTCACACCGATCCTGACCCACTTAAGACAGACCAACATTAATACTGAATTTCTGAGTAATACCCCGTTCACACTGAGCTCTATTACTCAGGCAGCCCTGGTTGACTGAACTGCCTAAGTAGTGAACAGGACTGAAATTGCTACCCAGGCAGCGTTGCCCGGCTGTACTACCCTGCTTGGATCCAGGTAGCTGGTAATGTGAATGGTGCCTGCCTGGGTAATGTTATTCGGGCAGGCCCCGTTCATTGCTGTGGCACTGTAATTGGTGCAGACATCATCATGTGGACGATGTCTACACTGCTGCTCCTGCTGCTGCACTACCACTGTACAACGGTATCTTGATCAGCTTGATCAGTGTTGTGCATCGGGAAATACAGCACCCGTTAGAACAATGTAAACCTGTGCATGTGTTTCCCTGTAATCTTTTTATTATTATTATTATTATTATTATTATTATTATTATTATTTTATTCCTTTATTTTTTTTTATAATTTTTATCTATTTTTTAAAGTTTTTTTTATTATCTATTTATTTATATTATTACTTTATTAGTATTTTTGATATATTTATTTTTTTATTATTTATTTCATGTTCTAAAACAAATTTTTGTACATTACTTTTTTTTACCCAATCACGGCTGTATGATGATGATGAATTACATCTTTCACCTAACAACCCTGGTTCAGTGTGAACAGCGTTGACCAAGGTAGTTTGTGAATTACCAGGGTAGTTTCAGCAGTGTGAACAGAGTTAGTGACAGTGTAATTCAGAGTCCCAGCAAACTTCCCTGGTAGTAACAGACTGAATTACCAGGGTTGTCTGTAAATACATACAGTATTTACAGAATATAATCTTTTGCACACTACCCTAATAGATAATAGATAGTAATAACATAAAACACACCATTCTGTTCTTTTTGAGAAACTACACAGATAATGTCATAACAGACAACATTCTGTAATAGAGCTTATTGAGAACAGCACACAGGTTGTCCTGCCATTGATAATGCTTACTTTCTGCACTGATACGCCACTTAGCTGTTAATGTTGGAACTGCAACTTTTCAGAATTACAGCATGACGGTATTTTTGAAATGTTAAAAAGTGTCACATCTGTACTTGTCAATTATGCTAGAATACATTTTTGTACTGGATTTCAATATAATATGCAGCTAAACTCTTTTTAGCAGATAATACTGCTACTACCACTTCTAATAATAATAAACATAATAATAATATTTTCTTTTTCTTCAGGATCTAATGGAAAGACAGTGGTATGAAGCTACTTCCTACAAATTGGAAGATTCATGTCCGTGTTCTAGTGTACATAGCGCACAGTCCTACAGGATGAACTCTCGTATAATCTTTCCATAAAACAAGCAATGTTACCTGTCTGGAACATACTGTTTCTTTCTCACACAAAGTACTGCAAGATATTCTGTGCATGCTTTCACCATACTCACTATTGATATTCCATTATTACTCATCTACCAATCAGACCTTCACGCCCATGATCTCTATTGAAACACATTATTAATGGTCACATCACATCACTGAGAAACTGGGGGACAATCATTTTGCACTCCTTACATGGTTTTGCTCAGTTGCACCTAAAAAGGGATAAGATAACTCTGGATCAGCCCCGATAGGTGTGCCGTGGGAAGAACTAATGTTAAGTGCACAGTAAAGTTGAGGTTTTAGAGGGGTGTGACAAGGGAATTCACTCCTCTCTCCCGCACGTGGACCACTGTACCAAAATTGCAGAGAAATCTGGATCCAGCCGCTGTGAGTAAAGGCCGGTGGTTTGCGACATTGGACAAAGTACAGTATGGGTGTATGTAAGAGGTTTACCAAAGACAAGAGCTATTTCTGTTCAACACAGTCTAACAGAGTTCAATCCCAGTCAATAGGAATAAGTACTGTATTAAAAATGTATCACAGTGCGCTATGTGGTGTGATAGCAAATCTGTATCATAAAAGCAACCCAACCAAGTGTTACTTTATTAATATTTTTTGTTCTGGTCACTATAATAACAATAAGTTATTAGTTATTGTTCTTGAAACTGTTAAAATAAGTTTAATTAAAATAAAATGATTTTATTACCTTGTCACCACCAGGGAGTGCTCATAGTATGTGAATTCTTAGCATGGTGCTAATATACTTCAACTGTTCTACGTAGCAGAACACATCCAAGTGAACCATTGAGCCACTAATGCGGGCCACTAGCCATTGCTCTCACTCTTTCACTGCACAGTAAGATCATTGTGGGGCTTAGGAAAAAAGATCCAGAATAATGTTACTAGACATGCACTGGACCACATGGAACATGGGTACTGGATGAAGAGCTTCATTTGAAAATCAGATGGCATCATGGGACTCCAGATGACAAATAACGACGCTGCCAGGGTGGTTGTGAGCAGAACCCAACCTGATGCAGCATCATTCATAGAAAAGGTATAATGCACCGTATATACTCGAGTATAAGCCGACCCGAATATAAGCCGAGGTGCCTAATTTCACCTAAAAAAAATGGGATAACTCATTGACATCATACAGGACAATGACTCGAGTATAAACATTAGTATATTCTCACCAATGATAATAAGTTAAAATGGTTACTTCCGGAAAAGGCTAGAGTTACATGGCATAGAGGACAGAATCTTAATGATATGCTGACCAGAAGTCATCTCCAAACTGAAAACAAAGGAAGGACATTAAAAGCAGGCTCATTTAGATGTAGGCAGGGCCGGCGCTAGGTCTGTGGGCGCCCTAAGCAGACCTAGCGCCGCCCCCACGTTGAAGCGACGTGACGTCATCACGTCACGTTGTGTCGCGGCGTGATGACGTCGCGCCGCTTCAAAACTGCCGCGGAGGGCGGCAGAGTGGTCTCGTCCACCCTCCCGGTAATTAAATAACACTTTTTTTTCAGTTTTTTTTTTCCCCCCTCGCTGCCGCCCCTCCCCCGGCCGGCCTAGCCTTACTTCGCCTAATGGGCGCGCCGGCCCTGGATGTAGGGGGTGTAAAGCATGCACATACATGCAAGAGACCTATGAGTTTAATGATAAATATGGGCATACACACAAAATCAAAGAATACATTAACTGTAACAGCATGGGGGTTATTTATTGTTTGACCTGCCCATGCAACTTACACTACATTGGAAAAACACATCGACCCTTTAAAAAACGAATTTTAGAACATGTTAATAGCATTAAAAATGCTGCATTGGATCGCAGCAGAATGAAGACTCTTACCAGTGTAGCCCGCCATTTTCCTAAATGGCACGATGGCAAACCTGGGGGGCTCCACATCTTTGCGATCGATAAAGTCAACCTGGCCCTACGAGGAGGAGATATAGACAATGAATTACTAAAACGGGGAACTAAGTGGATTTTTCTTTTGAATACCCTGACCCCTTTCGGATTAAATAAAGGGAATAATTTTAGTACATTTTTATAATTATTAGTGTACCACCCTTGATAGGGAGTGGGTTTTTTATTGTTTTTTTTTTAATATACACTTAATTACATGATCATATATCTCACTGTATGAGGGACTTTATCAAATAGTTTTATTTTTATATTATTATTAGGTGGCCAATTATTCACTCTTCAGAGGCTAAAGATTTTAATTTAGATATACGTAGTCTATGTATAGATCATATACACTATGAAATATATATATTTGACATACATATTTTTCATCAATTAATTTTTATTCACATTAGGGATCATTTCTCACACGTCACTTACTATTATTATTATTCAAATTAGTATGTAGATTTTCACTGTATTGATTTGTTTATCTAATTAATTTATACATTAACTTATTATCATTTCACTTTATATTTTTGACCCTCACCCTTTATACACTTACACATAGATATTATTGCTTATTTATTTATTTTTTCACTATTCTTCACATTTTCTTTCATGCACATGTATATGGTTACTCTAATTATTGATATCACGTCATTAATTAGCCTAGATGTTTGGTATTGATACACGGAATTAATATTGATATATGTAATTGTAGGTTAGGTGATACATACATGCAATTGTAGGTCATTATGAACTTAGGTCTTTTTTTTTTTTTTTTTTATTTATTATTATCTATTTAGCTTTTACCATAACCCAGTGTTGGAACAGCATTTTATTCAATATCTTATTGGGGTACTCTAGAAGATCATGATGTTTGATAGTTGACATGTAGACTGATATCTTCTTCTATTAGTGTTTTTTCTATTATATGAACAGACTGACAATAGTAGGTTATTACCATTTATTATCACCTTATCATTACTTACCATCATATTCTCTTTAACATCTGGACAATACTGTTCATTATCTTATTACCATACTTACCACTATAATATCTGTATCATAAGTACACAGTAACTCTTTAAGTCAATGTCCTGTCTATTTGCTTATTTACTGCTTTCATAATTTAGATAAAGGCTGTAATTGTAGTGTCACTGCACTAAACTTCTAATGCTTGTCCATCATTACAAACCGTTTTTACTGATGCAAGAAATATGATGTGATTGTTACACTTTATTATACATGAAAGGATACTATGTTTTGAAAGGTTACCAGCAGTGAAAGAGTGTGTATGACGTCACAGAGCTAACACGGCTCTTACGGCTTATTGGAACTAGCCCAATACAATATACAATGCACGCCGTAGATTGGATAGTGATGACGCTAGGGGCGGGACCTAATGCATATATACCACACGCTGTAAACACGTGGGGTGCCTTGACAAAGCTAATGCCGTAGCGAAACGTGGTTGGTAGGTCGCAAATAGCGTAAGGCAGAAAAAGATCGCACGAAGGGGATTGAATCGGCCCCTCAGTGCTTATTTACCCCTCATAGTATTAGATCATTAACGATTGCATAATTAAAACGGCAACTATCTACTATATAATAGATATTACATTTAAGTCTATACATTTTTGAATTATATACAGGAGCGTACACAAACATTTTAACTCACTTTTCTTACTATTTATCACTTATCTTATTTCTTTATTTTAATATATTGGGATTCTGTCTGCTATACAGATTAGGAACAACTTTTAACTATATATCAATAAAATTGTTTTTATGTTATTTGGGACGTGGTGCACTCCCATAAAATACCTGACTTTCTCTTGTTCACAAATGATGTACTTACCTTCAGGTGAGATGTAGCACCTCCATGAGGGTCATTTTTCTGACTGATTTGGATGATACTTCTTATTAATTTGATTTTTTCGATGGACTTAAACAATATCCTCTATTAATTTGACCCCAGGAGCAGCGTTCATGGGAGTAATATAATAATTATTTATATATATAGTGCGGTTCAAACATTTTTCTTTTTTTCCTCATTCATAGAAAAGGAATAATGTACCTTATATACAAGAGTATAAGCCGACCCGATTATAAGCCGAGGTGCCTAATTTCACCTAAAAAAATGGGATAACTCATTGACATATGACTCGAGTATAAGCCGAGGGGGGCACTTTTAGCACAAAAAAATTTGCTGAAAAACTAGTCTCATACTCGAGTATATACAGTATGTAAATCTAAGCCTCTGTGTTAGGAAAGTGGCCAGATCCAACTCTGGATCACGGCCACTTATTTCTGAACCTAATCAATTAGCGTATGAAGTAGATTTACCAAAAGAAATTAATAAAATACAGTGAAGGTATTGGTCAGCAACTAATCAGATTTTGGATATTATTACATTTTAAAAACATAAAGGTATATATCTTATAACGGTAAGCACAAATCACAAATGCTTTTCCTTACCATTAGCCAGGACAATTTGACATATATTAGAGTAACAACAGGGGTACACTCAGGAGAAGTTTGTGGTTGCCTGGAATCCCCCTTCCAGCCCTTGGATTAGTAACATTACTCTGTGATTGTTAAAAAATGTAATTCATCAACTGGACACTAGTGGCCGCCCTACACTGTCCTGGATCTGTCTCTGCTCTCTCCCCTCACAGGTTCCTTAATCCCATCCCCAACCATTAGAGGACTTGGACTTATCAGATAAAACAGCAGCTGTGGACATGGATGCTGGGAAACATTCACTTGCAGACTGCTGCTATCATTGTCACCTATGTCACACAGCTGTATTCCTGCATGTATGATCTGTGCTGGCACCGACCTTTATATATATAAGACATGTCTGTGATTTACATGGTTGATACTAGAATAATGCTATCCAATTATAATATCATACAAGAAAATTATTGGGCAGAGGGCAGGATTTTAAACTACGCCTGAAACCCACACCCTTTTTGCTTGGACGGGAGAGGCTTGATGTAATCAAGTCCCACCCATCATTTTTCTGGTTGGGATTAGTTTAAGTCCCAGGGTCCCGGAGAATTACTGACTTTCCCAATGACCTACCATAAAGTCGAGAGTCTTCCGGACATTCCCAGGGAGAGCATACTGGTCTCAACTAGTATATAGAAGGTTGAATTCATACTTCTTTCCATCTGCTACTTTTTTCCTCCTCCTCTTTCTCCACCCCTCCCCCATTAAATCCTGCGTTTGCCACAGGATATTGTGACATTTCTGTGCATTTTATTTTTTTCCTATGAAAGAAACACAGATGAAAAATGTTTAACAATTTCCTAACATTTATTTCATTAAGCTTATCTTGATGGATAACTTATTTGTTTATTTATTATTGGTTAAATACTATTATTGACTATTACATAGATTTTTTTCATGGAACTTTGTTAACAGTTAACTGAAGAAAAAGAAAATGAATTGTAAAGAGGAAATTGTATTACAAACATCTCCACCAGAGGGCGCACCTGTATTATTATTTTAGTCAATAATGTGAGTTCTGTTTCAGACACTCTTGCCAGTCAGAGTCCGGAAGCGTATGATGTCAAAGACGTTAAAGATGAAATCCTGCGACCTTCCGGTATTCAGAATCCTAAGGCAGAGGGCACAGGGAGTCAGTGTATACACATCAGAGTCATGCCACAGTTCAGACAGATCCCCCTGTTGTGGGTCTTCTGATATACATATTAGGCTCCGTAAGGTTATGCAGCTTATAGGCGCGCGCTTGTCCACTTCAGAGTATCACCTTCGACTATACTGATAACACTCCTATTTCATAGTGTTGTCCCAGGCTTTCCGAGATGACATAGCAATTTGGATCCAGTTTAGGGCTCGAAGTGGGGCGGTATACGGGGGGTATGCCATACCGGCACTTCTCCCACTGATGTAGTTGAAATTCTACAAATCTCCATTGACTTCCATTATATTCTGTGTTTCCATACCGCCACTTCTGAATCTCTATACCGTCACTTCTAAATTTCCACTTCGACCACTGATCCAGTTTCTAGACAAATTTAATGGTGTGTGCATCTGGCACGGTGCACTTTCTGACCCATAATTTGTGGGGTACGAGGTGCCAAGGTTTTAAGGTGCTTTCAGTTCCCCCTTTAAATGCTGTGGGCGCCTATGGTTGCAGCTGCATTAGTTAAACCTCTGACCCTCGTTTACTATTGCGACCACCTTATATATTTTATAGACACATTTCTAAGCCAGTTCAATCCTTAATAAACAGCTGAGAAGTGTGTGACACCCCGGCATCACAAGGGGTTAAAATGAGCAAGAACTCAGGGATGGATGCCAGAAGGGATGTCTGGTTCTGACTTAGCAACATTGTACTGAGGTGAATGAGAGGTGAGATATGTGTTTAGTGTCTGCTAACCAGCGAGTCAGGTGCCTTATGTGTCTCTATGCTATAATATATATGATATGTGCATGAGGGTAGTCTATCGTGATAGGCTGACCAGAGTCTAATGTCATGGTATAAAAAGTTTTGTGAAGTTTGTCCATGAGAGAGTGGGTTTGCACTGTTTACAGAGAGTGAGAACAATATGGGAGAGCCTGTCCGGACTGGCTGTGTGACTGGTAGGAGGCTGTTGATCTAAGTGATCGGACAGAGTCAGATCAAGAACAGGACCAGAACATCTCCCCATGGGCGCTGCCCAAGAATGAGGATCTGGGGAAGGCACCTGATGTGCTGTCTGAACATGCTGTAGGCCCCGTGTCCCAAGCTGTGGTCCCAGTGATGACGACGGTTGGTTGGAGCCTCCGGTCGAGCCGTTGCTGTGGCTGGGTAATGTGTGGAGGAAGCCCATGAGAGATGCCAACCACAAGAAGGAGAAGCCTTGTGCTAAATCATGCTAAATGGCTTGCCAAACTCGCTGAAAGAGCAGAGCATGCAGTGAAGCAGAAGCAGTGGCATGAGTATACGACAACTGGTGTCCCCCTCTGACTCCTGTCCCACTGTTCCCAGTGAAAACCCGACCCAGTGAGGTCGGGATTGAATATGCCTGTGTTTGCTGTGTGGACGACAGTTTGCCCATGAAGAAGGATGACTACAACGGGAAAGAATCCTCGATTTCTACAAACAGTGTGTTCCATCCTGTTGGGGACTCAAACCTTGCCGCCCCATTGACCACATCCGGGAAGCCTGTCACAGTGGAATGTGACAGCAAAGAGAGCAGGATGAGCACTGACTGGGTAGAGATCCTTGGCAGATGAGTACCCTTGACCTCCAACATTATTTCCAGGCGGAGGAGACTTGTCCACTGGAGAGAGTCATCATGGGGCCGAAACATCTCAAATTGTTTACACCATTTCTTTTGCTAAACCTAACTACGTCTGATGACCGGGGAAGAGCGATTATTCATGAGCTGCACTTCAAGTGTGCTTGGTTTCCGATGGCTCCAAGGTATAGAAAGTGCCTGTGAAAAGACTGAATGTTGATTGGTTCATGTTTAATGTTTGTCTGTAATATGTGATCACTTAGTTGTTCTAATGCTCTAATGTTATAAGTAAAATGTCATGTATTTAATTGAATATTCTAAATTGTTCCATGTGAAATGTCATTTATGTTCTGCCCGTCAGAGCCAGGGTCTTCCTCTGGAACCCCAGTCTCCTTAAATAAATTTGGATTCTTGCAAACCCGGTGTGCACATTGGACTAGGGAGGGATAGCTAAGCAGGTAACGGTTGCGGTTTGGGTCTCCCTGCCTTCCCTTGATGCATTGGTTTTGGCTGATGTTAGTGCTGGGGCTGGACAGGGTGCGATAGTGTGGGCCATGACCGCATTATTCCAAATGTGCCCAGGCCGCATCCGTTTAATACTATTACCATATTGTGTAAAACATTTAATCGTAATTTTATTCAAGTTTGTTGTAATTGTTTTTAACTGCAGAAGGTTGGACAGTAGGAAGGTAAGCAAAGCACAGAGGGTACACTGTGATTGTGTGGTGATGAACTGTGTGTGGCCAAAGTTTTGCACCTGGGGGGGAATTCACTAACTGACGAATTGTGCAGAGAATTCATTTCGTCAGCGTTCGTCAGTGATATAAATCCGTCAATGACTGGTGATGTATAGTATTCAGTAAGTGACAAATTGTATTGACGAATTGTAATGGCTGACGAATGCTGACGATATCCCATTGACGAAAAACGGGTATTCGTCAGGTGATATTGCACTAAACTGACGGATACACTG
>JABWIB010001258.1:55037-75396 GCA_016617825.1 Platyplectrum ornatum
TTCGTCACTTAGTGAATACACATTTGTGGAAATCGTCAGCAAAATCGTCAGCCACTGACGATTTCTGTAAATCGTCAGTTAGTGAATTCCCCCCCAGGAGTGAAAAAAAAAGAAAAAAAAGAGAAAACCATGCCAAGTATATCGGTCAGAGATGGTGGCCTCATAGAAGTGTGAGTCAACAGTGTGAGGCGGGCCAAAATTTCCAGGAGAATCCCGGATTTCAAGCAATTCTACCGGTATCCAGGGAAAGTCTACAAATCTCTTGGGACCCAGGCTGAGCCCACCTTCCATTCCCCCATACTGCCGACTCTTGGTTTCCCTTAGAAGGGAGATTAATGCAGTCAACCCCCACCAATCCATAGAAAATAGATGATTTCTTCTCCGGGGACGGCTTAGGACACAGTTTGCATAATTCATGCCCTTTGTACTATCCCCATACTGCCGTATATTTGTTTTCTCCCAGGAATGGTAAATGATAAGCGGAATAGCCTCATATCAGAAGTGGTAGAGGGTAATACAACAAAGCGGTTTAAGCATGCTTGGGATAAATATATGGTTTTAAGGTCAGCATCGTTTTAAATATACAACTGGGAAGACCAAATGGGCCACCCGACTCTTATCTGCCATTACTTTCTATGTTTCTATGTAAGCGGTTAGCAAAGTAATCATCTGGAGCATAGATTTCAGATTTGCTGCTTGGGGATCTAAACACATAATATTCACATCTTTGTTTCCATTCCACTATTACTACGCTGATTCTGAATATAAGCAAGACTCTATAAGGTTTACATTTCTAAAACCTGTTCTCAATGTATTAAAGGTGTGTCATTTATTCTCTGCTTAAATTCTCTATGAACACAATCAACAATTACTAACTGTGCATAGAGCCAACCTTTGCCAAATATGTATAAGAATTGATTTTCAAAACATTATTTATTTCATTTGTTTGTATTAAAGTTACACCCAGTATTCGTTTTACCACCAAGTATTTACTTACTGACGAAAGATTTGCAGGTCACCGTGAAGATGTGACACTCTATTACTATATAAGTCACAGATCAGCCTGTAACATTACAATCTGCTTATAACCTCCGAACAAGCTTTGTAATCTCTCCAGTGACCACTACCAAAGATGACAGAATTAGAGACAGCCATGGCAATGGTAATGGATGTGTTTGACAAGTATTCCTGTAAAGAGGGCAAAAAAGACACCTTAACCAAAGGGGAGATGAAGTGTTTACTGGAGAAAGAACTGCCTGGGATCCTGGGGGTAAGTCTCTTATAATATTATATACAAAAATGCATAGTAAGTGTATTAGGTATACATATCTATTTTCAAAAGAAAACTGCTATATGATTTGTTTTCTTTTTGTTTTCTTTTGTATTCTTTATTTGTTTAAAGTAACATATGACATCTAAAGTCCATGGCTATGTATTTTTAAATGTTTATGTTATATTTTTTCTGCATGCATTTTTTTTATTACAATTTCACTGTGTTTGAATTCTTTTTTACAATTCAAAAATGCTAAAATTTTTTGAAACATTCAGTGTTGTATAGCTGCATCACACCCCACACCTACTGTTGCTACTGTCACAGTTCTGCATACGAAATGTGCACTTTCAATAGGGGTTCTACACTTCTATTGCAAGAAACTGGATCTTTATGTTTCACTGATTTTGTCATTTTAAAATAATAACCTATATGGTAACTATTCTAATACCCCTGATACCTGATAGGTATGAAATGAAAACACTATCAGTGTTGTGTTTCGGGAGACACTGCTCCCGTTGGTACAGCGAATGCTTCAGGATTTCACCTGCTCATGGCCCTGCCCGGGTAACAATACCCGGACAGGGTTCGTTCACAAAGGACACTACCCGGGACCAAGCAGAGTAAAACCCTGCTTTTGGCCCGGGTAGTAGAGCTGGGCAGCACTGCACGGGTAGTATTTTTTTAGCACCGCTGCGCTCTATAACGGAGTATAAGTAAGTTGTATGGGATAAGTTCACACATACTTCGATGTTAAGTTGAATGGTACTACAATACATATTTTTGGTCAATTTTGGAAAAAAGTGTCAAAACTGAAAAAAAATTTAGTTCACATATTGCTTTTCACTTACACAAAGTCATGGAAGGAAGTCATTTTTAAATACGCCTCTCACATCAAAACATAAATCAACTGCAGTAGAAGACCAAATTTGCATAAAACCTACTGTGGTTGGCATTTTTCAGTGCAAATTTGGTCCCCGTTCTTGTATCCTCCAATAAGTAAACACAAAATTATTAGCAGCATTTATATAAATATGCGGTGAAGCTACTTCGGTGAAAAGTGTGAAAATTGAAATAACACTATGCAATAATTATACAGTTTTTATCTGGCTCAACAGTGATCCCAGATATTTTTGATGCATAAAATATCTATTACATTCTTGCACTTTACCAACAACAAAGTATTCCTCTATGGTATTGATAACCATTATATAATGTCAAAGATATTGTTAAACAACTACATAACATTATATAGTGTATTCATTTTACTGGTTAATCATTTTTAGTGAATAAATAGCTTCTTACCAAAATAACAATTACATTTTCCTTTTTTTTTGTTTCAGACTGCAAAAGAAAAGGACACCTGTGGCGAAATTCTGAAGGATCTGGATGTAAATCATGATTCAGAAGTGGATTTTAGAGAATTTATCATCTTTATCGCTACATTGATGACTTTGGGATATGAGAGATGTGCAAAAACACCACCTAAAAAATGATTTAAACTAAACATATGGTTGATAATTGTTGAAAAAAGTAATAAACCTTTAGAACTCATTTTTACCTTTCTATGTTTATTACACAATTTGCAATAAAAACAGCTTAAAACATGATTAGAAAATGATACAAAAATATATCCTTGTTTTTGGCTAGAGAGTAGTAAATGGTTACCTCAATATTACTTTTGGCATCTGCAAAAAGACACTAAATGGTATTATTGGCATTTTAGTGTTCTTCATTCATTAGAGTATTTGGTTATATTCATTCTGAAAACACAATATTGACCTGATACTGGTAATGACCCAACAAAAGGCAAAGAGCCAAATGTTGACAATGCACTAAATTAAATCACAAAATCAGAGATTTATGATTATTTACAGGTAAAAGTCAGGTATAAGCTCATTAGACCGGGCCCAGACCTGCATGCAATTGGAGTCTGTATATGTGCGAGAGAGGGGGGTTACTGATCTGCTTTGCAGAACAGCGCATATCAGCATACACCCACTTCTCCGGGTTACTTAGCATGTCTATCACCGCCTAGAGTGCAGGGATAAGGCATGCTAATATGAAAACCCAGTCCCCCTGTACCTTTTTCTAAAGATTAAAAAGATTACTAAATGTAAACATTGCTAGTCTGGATCTGGTCCATTATTATTACTTAAGATATAATTGTGTTTTGGCAAATTAATTAATACTTTATTTAATAAAAAGCATAACAGCTTATAAGACACATTCAGTGCAATAAAATTAGCAGGTGATGGCCCCCAGATCTGTATCCAGCTGTAGTTTACTCTTAAAGAGACTGCATCACTGAGCACCTTCAACAGCTTCCTCTATATAAGCTAACAGTGACTGGCAGACTAATGATGTTCCTTACAGACATAATTAAAGCTGACTGTGTTGAGGGGGATAAAAGGGAGTGTGCTGTCAGTATTGCTGGCTGACAGATCACTGATGTGTATGCCTGGTGGTAATACTTCCATAGCACCTTAGCTACCTCCCTGGAAAAAAAACCCAGTCTCCCCTGCGTGTTACTTTTATTTGGGTGGGCAAACTACCCCTTTGCTCCCTGTTCCGACACCCCTGAGTGTCACCAACTTGCATCTGCACCACATATAATAACATATCCTGCGTCCCATTGTCTGGTGTAGGCTCCACCGCAAACCTAATGTGATTAATTAAAAGGACAAGGACTTCACTAGAGTGTTGTCCAAGTGTACCAATACTTAAACCAAGAACACAATTTCCCATCAGCCACTAGTGGGTTAATGAGATAGCGTACACCTTACTAAAATGCACATCTATTCAAGTGAACATATAAATCTACTGTCTCCTCCATACATGGTATATAACTTTTTATTCCATAGCTCCCAGTCTACACACAACCACGGAAACAAATTCCAATAAATACAAAAAAAAGGGCAAGTGCAAATTTAAGGTGCAATATACATAGGTACGACGAAATATAAAGCGGCTCTCCTTATCCAGAATGTCCATAGTGACCGCAAGGCCAAATCTTCACCCAGATGGGCAAAACCTATCCCTCCCTCTCACTATTTGGAGAGGCACTCAATGAATCCTATCCGGCTCCTCTTTAGACAGTAAATACTGATGCCTTCACTCCTCCTCCAACTCTGGTAAGCCATAGTCATGCAGCGAGTTCCAATGTTCCAGGCGTATACATCACACCTGCCGATTTTAGCATCCTCAGATCAGTGGGAGTGCAGAAATGTCTGCATAAGTGTCCGACGCGCGTTTCGCTCTCGTAAAGCTTCTGGAGTTTGAACTGCCTCATCATCAAAATTCAACACCTGGGATTTGGTAACAAAGACATACACCGCTTAGAAACATAATAATCAACTAATAGTTTCCACAATTAAAAATTGATATGCTTGTCTTATTGCAATATTGCCAGGTCACCGATATTATTTAAAATATCAACGCTTCAATCTAAGGCATCTCTTAAAGGGGACTATGCCATTTTTCTATAGTAACATCATATAGTTGCCATTCTGGGACTGACTGATATAGTTACCAATTGTGTTAATCATATTAAACACATCAAAAACCCAGTTGTAAATTCACCACATTATTAAAGCAGCAATAATTAATAGATATAGAGCATTTTCATTTAACCCCTTAGGGGCAGAACAAGAGGGAAAATCCATATGATTTTTTCTGCAGCAATAGATTAAAGATTTAAATCACCTTTTCTTATGTCTAGATTTACTTCTTCAAGAATAAACGCTTTCATCAAAGGGTTGGCTTTATGGTGTGCATCAAAGGTTAACATTTTGCAATATCACTTTTACTACTATGTATATTACCTAAGTGTTCCAGGAGGCGTCTGAATGGGCCGAGTTGTTTTCCTTACAATTTGTACCCCCCATTCACAAGTCAGACAATACATTACATTTTGGTATTTGCAATCCATGTATTGTTTCAACTGAATATCCTGATGATATCTGTTTTTAACTGAGGTAGTTTTCACACAGAACTGGCAGACATTATAAGCCCTGCATGGGAAAAAAAACTTTCAATTTTGGTTTTAATTTTTTACCTGGTAAGGAGTAACTTTTACACAGGACATCTCTCAAGTGCCTCCAACATGGAAATTGTGACCTGTTTTTCTCTTTTCTTCCTCTGTGAGAAAATGAGAGAAGTATTTAATGCATTCATGTAGGCTTTAGACAAAGATTTTTTAGGGTACCCTCTATCCAGTAATCTACAACGTAATTCACAGGCTTGTATCTTAAAGCCTTTGAAAGCAGATCTTCAGTCTTCCACAGTTCACCACATAGAACAAAACATAAATCAGAAATAGTGTAATACGTTATAAATGTATCTGTGGTAAAATGTTGCCAATACTCACAATGTTGCAGCTTGGCTTTTTTGTACATCAAACCCTGGAATCGCACCGACTCAGTGTTGATCTCTCATACTGCTCTCCATGACTCTATATACCTTATGGAGAAGTATCAAGCGAAAACAGATCACATGTGTAGCTGGGACATTCCTTCCTGATCCCCCTTCCTGATCCAGTATACTCACCTCTTGATACACCTTTTGGGTTATCACAGTTTCTATACCTTTACACAGTTTCTGTATGACTGCACAAGGTTGAGGAGGGTGCTACAAACATTGAACCAGGCAAATGATACCTTGATACACCATTGTATTGAAAGACGTTCTTCACTATATTTGCCTGTCTCTTTTGCCTTTGAATTCCGGGCACCATGAGAGGAGATTGGTTAAACAGAAGACGGAGGAGGAACAAGGGTGAAAGAAGGAGGGGAGAAAACACTGACCTAATCAAGTGTGGAAGTAAACCAACAACCGCAGTAATCTATTCCACTGTCTGCAAACAAGAAATGGAAACATGAGTGTATATCTGAATAAGAGAGCAATTGAGGTGCACAGGGGGTAGCAGAAGGAACTAGATCAAGGGCATCAGTTAGGGTATGGTTAATGTGGGAAATGGCCATATCAGGAGAGTGAAATTTAATGTTTGGAGAGAGTAGTTGTTGAACAGATTGAGAAAGTTGTTCAATATTAACAACATTAAGATATTGAAATCATCTAAGATAATGGTTGGGCTGTCAGAAGCTAATAAATGAGGGAGCCACTCAGAGAAATGTTGATGTAACTGATGGTGATAAGTATTGGGAGGTCACTAGATCAAAACAAGAAATATGGAAATCTATTTGCGCTATTTACATATCAGCCCCCTCTAATCTTTAACAGAGCTTCATCCTGCTCTGAGCATTAGTGGAAACCACAAATGAAATAATATGCAATAAAAGAAGAGAGAAAAGAGATAGGCGCTANGTTAAATGTCCAAACAGTTCTCGTACAAATTCTCCTACTTAGACGACAACTCATATATTTTTCCTCTATTCTCCGACTGTATTAGTCCTTTTCAATTTCTTCTCCTCTTCCGTTTCGGGGTATACAAAAAGAGAAGATACAAATGCACCTCGTGAAGCCTGTTATTTGCCAGTAAATAATTATAAAGAGTAACACTCACAATATTTTCCTCTTGGATTTGTGCCTTTCTAGTTATCCCAATACTCCGTCTTCTTGGGGTTCCTCGCTCCAGGTAGTCCTGTTTCTCTTCTTCTCCCAGTGCTCAGAAAAAGATGATTGACATAGTGAAGACCGTTGAGGATATATTCATCATATATATGACATACACTCACCTGTTTCTTCTCTTGTTTGATGAGCCTTACGGGTGGTCTTTTATTGATTATGTCCTTGTTCTTCGCTACAGATAACCGCACCTCCTTGGATATATCCCCTTTTCCCCTTTTTTAAACTCAAAAACAACCGTACATAGTGAAGACCATTAGAAGATATCTGTAACGTATACAGTGTGCACTCACCCGTTTATCCTCTTGTTTAAAAAGCCTTACGGGGGTTTCTTTTTCTCCAACTCCGTCCTCGTTCCTTAATGTAAGTCTTTAAAGTTATTTCTTTATATTCTATACTGGTATACTGGAGCCAAACTTCAGTTAAAACTTTATTTGTACATTTCTTAAAAACTCATAAAACTTTAAAAAACTCTCGGGTATTACAGATATGAACAATAGTGCGCCCCCCAAACCTAGATGTAATCATACAGATATCTGTATGATTACATCTAGGTTTGGAGGGCGCACTATTCAATTATAAATAATCTCTTATTATTTTAAATTGTTACATTAAAGAGGTTATGTATTAACGTTTACATATAGAGTGTGGATATTTGATATTGTAGTGAATCTGATAAAGGGAACCATCTTTTCTCTCTTTTCATGTATAGCTTTGTTTTGTACTTCTTATTGGTGTTCTTCTTTTTATTGTTATTTTTGTTATTACTAAGTTTTTTACTTTTTTTACATTTATTCTTTTTTGTTTTTTATTGTTGATCTCCCTCTGTTGTTCGTTCCCTAGTGCGTTAACCTCCCTATTCTCATGTGTGGGACCTGGTTCATTCTGTGTCATTTCTGTTTGGTCTTTCTGGGGCGCCTCTGAAAATCCTTCTGAGTATCTTCCTTATGTGTATGTCCCTTACTTTGCTGGGGTCCTCTCCCCTGATTGTATTCTTTGGATGTATGTTTTTGTGTTTTGGACCTAAGGTTGTAGTCCCTGTTTGTTCTGGACTCGTGTTCTTAACAGCATCTGCATAGGTTCTGTGGTCTCTAGTATCTCCCCCATATGTGTCTATGTTGTTTTTTGTGTTTCTCCTTTTTTAATCTTGTTCTTGTTGTTCCTATCCATAATCGTTATCACTCTTTCTTTTCCCTCCTCTATGGTTATTTTTGGAGTTCTTTCTTATTTCTCTGTGTTCAGTCGAGTTTGGGTCTGTCTGCCTGATATTTCTGCTTTGATATTGTTCCCTATGATCATCTTCCCAGTATTCTTACCACTTGCTTTTCTCATGCCGTTCTCCTCTGTCTCCCTCTCTTTGCCATTTCTCACCCTCACTCAGTACCTTGCTACCTTTTGCTTCTCGTTTCCATTTCTGTTTGTGTCTCTCAAGGGGTGTCCTCGTGTGTCAGCAGGGGTGCGCGCTTTCTCCCTGGTAATGCGTCCTTCTCCTGCTGCGATTCTTGAGAGACACAAAGAGAAACAGAGATGAACAACAAAGTAGAAAAGTACAAACCTACAGCGCTATGGGTATCGCTCCCCCTGTAGATATGTGACCCACACTAATCACAACCCAAGGGATCCCATGAATCCCAAGGAGACAATATTCACAAAAAAGAACTACCAGGTGATTAGCGCTAAAACCCAATACAGAAATATTCAGAATATTGCAATACAGACAGTTTCAGAGTCACTCTCTAATTTCTTTGATAGATGATTCTCCTGTTACCATTGATTTTTATTTATAGTCCACTCCATCCAGGTACATAAAAAAGAAAATAACAACCAAACCATGTGTAGATTCTGACTGAACGTGGTATAAATGAAAGAACTCTAACAACTCACAAGGATCAACTTGATAGTAGACATGTATAATCAAACATAGTTTTCTCCAAGGGATACAGTCTCCAGGGATATATAGGGAACAAACAAACAGAGAGAGCTCCTTGTGTGAACCAGTACAGTATAGAATGGGCCCCAGGTGTACTCAATTTACTTACCAAGTATCCACTTGGCTCTAAGACTGAGTATCAGGAATTACCCCTCCTGCAGGTCTCTCCCGTAACAATTCTCTCCTCCCACCTATATGCATATAATAAAAGAGGTACCCCCATTGGGGCTCCTAGTGCAATTCAAATGTAACAGTATTCCAGATAACAAACAAATTGGATACTCACAGGTCCCCTCTCTTGGTAGTTGCATATAGAAAGATCCCGGAGAACCTCCACACCGCTGAGCCGACGTGTTCCTCCCACTCCAGAAGATAATCGGCAAACTAGGACCCTGTACTATTTTCCAAGCAATTTATTCCAGTAAAAAAATATATGCATAAAAACATCCATAAAAACTCCAAAAAAACGTAAACGATAGTGGTGCGGTATGCTAGAATCCAATAGTGTAAACACCAGCCTCCGACAGATGTAACAGGGCCCCACGTACGCTGAAGTTCATAACACAAATGGAAGCTCCCTGCACAGCACTATTCCCCCTCCACCAACGCGTTTCAGCCTAAACGGCCTTTCTCAAGGTGTATCAAAGAAGGGAGAAAGCAAAAGATTTCAACTCTGGGTAGATAAGTAAAATAGCCTCATATCAGAAATGGAAGAGGGTAATACAACAGAACAGTTTAAGCATGCTCTGAATAAATATATGTGACACCCCACCCTGATGTTTGGAGCAATACAAGGTACTGTAATTTAGAATGAAAACCCAGGGAGACTTATGTTCCTGACACCTTTTTGGCACTTACACCGCGCTTAGCTCATCCCCAACCAATCATTGGCATAAACCGATAATGGAGGGGAGGGTGAGGAAACCCATACTAAAGATAGTAAATTACAATTTCCACTTTCTCTCATTCCAAACGAAATGAACACACAGTTTTAGAAAACAAAAGTCTTTTATTTTGTTACTAGGGCTTCCAGAGGAAGATCCCCAGTTCTAATATACCTGTTTCATAATAAACAAAAAAGACAAATACTTGGCAATTTTACATCTCCAATACGCATATAAATATATAATTCAATAAATAAATAATAGGCAATAATCGTCAAATCATCTTGTCCGGACCAGTCGCTTACCAGATGGAGCCAACTGTAGCGTATACTCAATCCAGCTATTACCATACCACATGTTTTCCCGCTCTACCTAACCTTTTATACCCTTTCTGTCAACGTCACTAACCAATCACATTTTATTAGACCTGAAACAGCGCACACTACTAACTGTCACTAGGGTAGAAACTACATTTCTATAAGCCAATCACACTCTATATGACCTCATAGTTTCTTTTGACCATGCAACAAGTTATCAAGTCAGAGTCCAAACTAACAATTACAATCCAGACATTTTACCCCATAAAATATTGGTACCCGGGTATCACATATACATACATATACATAAATATACAACTGGGTAGACGAGATGGGCCATCTGGCTCTAATCTGCTGTTTCTATGTTTCTATGTAAGCAGTTGGCAAAGTGCATATATTTCAGATTCGTTGCTTGGGGATCTAAAAACATAATATTCACGTCTTTGTATCGAATCCCCTATTACTACACTGATTGAAATTCTGAGATAAGCCAGACTCAATAAGGTTTATATTTCTAAAACCTGTTCTCAATTTATTAAAGGTGTGTCATTTATTCTCTGCTTAAATTCTCTATGAACAAAATCAACAATTACTAACCGTGCATAGAGCCAACCTTTGCCAAATAATGATAAGAATTAATTTTCAAAAGATTTTTTATTTCATTTGTTTGTATTAAGGTTACACCCAGTATTAATTATACCACCAGGTATTTACTTACTGACAAAAGATTTACAGGTCATTACTATATAAGTCACAGATCAGCCTGTAACATTACAATCTGCCTATAACCTCCGAACAAGCTGTGTAGTCTCTCCAGTGACCACTACCGAAGATGACAGAATTAGAGACAGCCATGGCAATGGTGATGGATGTGTTTGACAAGTATTCCTGTAAAGAGGGCAAAAAAGACACCTTAACCAAAGGGGAGTTGAAGTGTTTACTGGAGAAAGAACTGCCTGGGATCCTGGGGGTAAGTCTCTTATAGTATTATATACAAAAATGCATAGTAAGTGTATTAGGTATACACATTTTCTTTAAAAGAAAACTGCTATATGTCTTTGTATTTAGCTTTCTCTTTGTTTTATATTGTATTCTATATTTTTTCTGATTGCACTTTTTATTACATATTTCTTGTGCTAGAATTCTTTATTATAATAACTGCATGAGGTTCTTTATGTTTCACTGTTCCACTATTTTAATGAAAAAAGAGGAGTTTCTCTTAATTAAACAGAAGCAGTAGCAGGGGATGCTGCCTGCATTTCCATCATACATTTATACTATGTCAGATTAATTAAGTAATAATGATTAAGTTTAAATAAGTAAAAATACAGTAAGTAGCAAACATAAAATTATTATTATATTAGAAAATTTATTTAGCAGCATTTAAATAAATATGCGGTGAAGATACTTCGGTGAAAGGTGTGAAAATTAAAATAACATTATGCAATCATGCCATTTTTCATCTGGCTCAAAAGTGATCCCCCAGATATTTTGGATGAGTAAAACTATATTTTCCATTCTTCTATGCTTGTTTATCTTTACCAACAACAAATTATTTCTCTATGGTAATGATAACCATTATATAATGTCAAAGATATTGTTAAACAACTACATAACAGTTATATAGTGGATTCATTTTACTGGATAATTAATTTTAATGAATAAATAGCTTTCTACCAAAATAACAATTACATTTCCCCTTTTTTGTTTCAGACTGCAAAAGAAAAGGACACCTGTGGCGAAATTCTAAAGGATCTGGATGTAAATCATGATTCAGAATTGGATTTTAGTGAATTTATTATCTTTACTTCTACATTGACCATGTTGGTACACGAGAGAAAAACAGCACATAAAAAATGATTTGGAATTGTTGAAATGAGTAATAAACCTTTAGAACGCACTTTTACATTTTTTCTATGTTTATTACACAGTTTGAAAAACAGAAAAACAGCTTAAATGATTAGAAAATGATAAAAAAAATATATATATCCCGGTTATTGGCTAGAGAGTAGTAAATGGTGACCTCAATATTATTTTGGATATTTGGCATCAAAATGCAAAAAGAAACAAAATGGTATTACTACTAAGTTAGTGTTCTTCATTCATTAGAGTATTTGGTTATATTCATACTGAAAACACAATATTGACCTAATACATTGAATCACAAAATCATAGATTATGATTATGAGCTAAGGTAATTTACAGGTTAAAATCAGGTATAAGCTCATTAGACTGGGCCCAGACCTCTATGTGAATGGAGTCTGTGTATATGTGCTTTGCAGAACAGTGCATATCAGCATACACCCACTTCACCGGGTTACTTAGCATGTCTATCACCGCCTAGAGTGCAGGGATTAGGCATGCTAATATGAAATCCCAGCCCCCCTGTACCTTTTTCTAAAGATTGAAAAGATTACTAAAACATAAACATTGCTAGTCTGGATCTGGTCCATCACATACTTGAGATATAATTGTGTTTTGGCAAATGAATGAATACTTTATTTAATAAAAAGAATAACACTTAGCTTATTATACACATTCACTGCAATGAAATTAGATTAGCAGGTGATGGCCCCCAGCGCTGTATCCAATGCAAGATTTTCTTATGTTTGCATAAGGGAGAAAATAAAGCGTGAACAAACATTGAATCGGCCACATAGAACAAAACATTAAGTTGGAAATAGTGTAATACGTTCTAAATGTATTAGTGGCAAAATGTTGCCAACTACTCACAATGTTGCAGCTTGGTTATATGCACATCAAACCCTGGAATCGCACCGGCTCAGTGTTGATCTCTCATACTGCTCTCCAGAGGTTATGGAGAAGTATCATGCAAGAAGAAAGCATAACCTGGACATACATTCCTGGCCCCCAGTGTACCTTTACTGATCCCAGTGTACTCACAGGATTAGCCTCTTGCATCGTTTGCTTATCACAGTTTATATATATATATATATATATATATATATATATATATATATATATATCTCGAATATCACAGTACAACTGCACAGGATTGAGGAGGGTGCTACTAACGCTGTGACCAGGCAAATGACACCTAGATACACTAGTATATTGAAGGATTTGCTTGCCTATATTTGCCTGTCTCTTTTGCCTTTGAATTCCCGGTATCATGAGAGGAGATTGGCTAAACAGAAGACAGAGGAGAAACAAGGGTGAAAGAAGGATGGGAGAAAACACTCACCTGACATCAGAATAAGAGAGTGATTTGGAGCATAAGTGAAACAGTATGTGAAAGGAGGGGGGGGGGGGGGGGGATTAAGGGGTGTAATGCTCCCTGACTCACTTGCCAGTGTAAAAGGGTGTTTATTTAAATCCCATATATATGTTACCTCAATAATGATTATCCACAAGATATAAAACACAGAATATATATATATATATATATATATATATATATATATATATATCATAATATATAATATATACATAATTTGATTTATTCTTATTTTACCCAGATTACTTAAGTGAATTTGTATGCTAATAGTGAATGTGTAAGAATGTTGCAGTTATTGTCTGTGCTCAGGAAACTGGGTGTTACCAAACTATGCAAGTCTCTGTATAGGTGTGTTGGGGAGGGAGAGGTGTGATGCAGGAAGTGTGTGTGTGTGTGTGTGTGTGTGTGTGCGTGTGAGATGAAAATGCATTTCATGCACAAACACAAAATACAAAACTATCTCTACAACTTCATAGCACAAATATCTTGTTAACCATCCAGTAATCACTGCACATGGCATCAGCCATATTCAAACAAACATGGCTGACACGTTTCGGGCTGGTTCTGCCCTTTCTCAGGACCAGCCTGAAACACGTCAGTCCGAACAGCCAGCACGTCTGGTTCCCAGGCCTGAGACCACCCCAGCTCCACTATTATTCCAACACTCATTCCCGGGACTTTGAGCTATAGAGGACAGGTGTTACAGTATCTCAGTCATTACAACTGCGGGATACGAGACTACTTTTGTATATATTTATTTGTGATGTGATTTGTGAAGTTTTTTAACATTGATTTTTTGAAAGAATGGATTAAATTTAACTTTAACTACTTTTTGCACCTTCATCCCATAATCTATGACTTCATTGTTGACATTGTTGTCCTTGTGCCATAGGAACCTCAAGTAGTTCTGATTATCTTCCTTAACTATGAAGCAATGGAACATTTGCTGGATGTCAGTTACCACTGCAACAGGTTCTTGTCTAAAGCGAATTAGCACTACTATGAGGCTGTTGTTTGAGTTGGGTCCAGTAAGGAGCAGGTTGTTGAGGAAAACACCATCATATTGAGCACTGGAATTAAACACCACAAAGGATAGAAGGTGTCAGGGTTCTTCTCCTTCCTTTAGTGCTTGTCTAGGTTCCTCATGATCTGTCAAATATGTTTTGCATTTTTTTCTATCTTTGATTTCCTTTTTATGGTACGTTTTAAGGAGGAAAATCTAGCAACTGCTTGTTGTAGATTGGTGCTACCCAGCTGTTGGAATCGTCCTGAGTAAAATTTTTGTCCATTGGCTTGAGAAATTCTGTATCTCCTCCTGCAGGTGCTGGCTTTGTAGTCTTCACTTGTTTAATTGAACATTGTCGATCTACTGATCTGCAAACTTACCTTATGTACCCTTAGGATGTCTCTACCGAGAAGTAGTAAGATATTCTTGTTAAGGGTTGGTATTTCATTGCATATAGCCCTTAAATGTGGGTGATGAAAAGCGGCCTCTGGTGTAGGACTATCTCAAAGTCATCCTTTAGAGAAGTTAGAACAAGTGCACTCTGTAATACCATTACAAGTACCCAGGGTGTAAGGGTAGGCATCTAAAACAAATCAAAGAGTTCTGATTTTGCAAGTGACTGGTGATCCAAAATGGTGTATACCTTTAGAGACTTTTCTGGCTGTCCCTTGGGTTATACATTGACTAGACATATCTTTGCACAGGACTTGTCACAAATGTCTTCTCCACAGACTGATGTGCATGAAGAAGATACAGTAGCATGTTTTGGTGGAGAAGTAAAATGGGTAGGCGATATTGGATAGGGATGAGATGGGTGAAGCTCATGCACACCGTCCTCACAGCCAGGGCCGGTGCTAGGTCTGCGGGTGCCCTAGGCAAACCTAGCACCGCGTCCCCTGGGCGTCCACTAATGTGCAGTGTGATATCATCAAGTCACGTACCAGCGCAATGTGATGATGTCACGCTGCTTATAAACTACCGAGGAAGGCGGCGGGATGACTGTCCGGCTGCCTGCCCTCTTAATTATTGGGGGCATTTTTCTTTTTTTAAATAATTTTGAATATATATAATTTTAATATATATAAAATCCTGCCGCTCTGCCGCCCTGCCAGGCCCTGCCCTGTTCACAGCCATACACTATGCACTTAAGATGAGTTTTACAGTCCTTAGCAAAATGTTCAGTAGAAGCAAAACATCTTAAACACACCCCAAATTTCTTTAGATGTTCCTTGTGTTCCTGAAGTGGTTTCTTTCTGAAGCCGATGCACTTCTTGAGGGGATATGGCTTCTTCTGAATAGATCACAATAGGAAGTATGGAGCAGTTATACATCAGACACTTGCTACAGGAAAACAGAATGGACAAAATGTAAAGCTTTGCAATATTAGCAGGGCAGAAAACATGACAGTATATGAAATGCAAAAGACATAGGACATGAAAAGTTCTCTGATAAGAAACCTTTTACATTTGTATTGCTGTGTTTACACTGCTTGAGGGTAAGGTGAAAAACTTGATATAGGGCCAGATTCAGATTCCCACTCTCATGACTTACAATCATGACTTACACTCTCATGGATAAAACAATGTTGAATTGCAGGGGAGGTAAAATTAATGTTAGTGTTTGCATTCAGGGAGAATTCTTTATTTTTTATTTTGCACACTTACTGTCATATCCTGTTCACATTGCCTCAAATTAGCTGTCTTGTTGATAAAAAACGACATATAGTATCCGAAATCCAGAGTCTCACAGAAAAGGCTAGCAAATTTATAGACCATTACATGAGGAGATATGTAGAAGAATTACCCTCTTACATAAGAGACACGGCCGATATCCTGAATAAGATCGATGATGTAACGGTCAATCATAATACCTGTCTCTGCACCATGGATATTGAGTCTTTATATACAAGTATTGACCACCAATATGGATTACAGGCCATACAGTATTTTCTCAATATGGAGAGAAGTAACAATACAGGTCCATTCATTCTAGATCTCATCAGTTTTGTCTTATGAAAGAACTATTTCCTTTTTAACGAAACCTACTATTTACAAATCCGAGGTACAGCTATGGGCGCAGCATGCACGCCAACTTACGCAAACTTGTACCTCGGCTGGTGGGAGCGAGAGATTGCCTTCCCCGAAGAATATAGCAAATACACTGACCACATTACAATGTGGACACGCTATATTGATGACTTGCTTATTTTGTGGGAAGGTGATATCTCTCTCCTGAAAGAATACATTGCAATGCTTAATATTAATCCTTTCAATTTAAAACTCACTGTGGAGATGAGTAAAAAGAGGTGAATTTTTTAGACCTTACTATTTCAGTGGATGACAGCTTCACCCTCCATACTAATGTGTATAGAAAATCCACTGCTACTAACAGCATCCTCCGTGCTGAAAGTGCTCATTTCTGTGCTACGATTCGAGCAGTCCCGTATGGAGAATATTTATGTATGCGTCGAAACTGCTTGAGGGATGAATTTTTTCAACAGAGATCAGATGAATTAACTGAACGTCTGTTGGCAAGGGGCTACAGTAAACGTGCCTTGAAAAAAGCCTCTAAAAGGGCCAAGGAACAAGACAGACAAATTTTACTGCAGCCACGTGCCAAGGACCCTTCTAACGACACATGGCACAGTGGGATTTATCACACAATTTAACGAACACTGGAAGGATATCCAACATGTGCTTCAAAAACATTGGCACATACTTAGCCATGATCCGGTGCTTGAATCCCAACTCCCACAAAGAGTACAAATCAGTTGGTGAAAATCACGAAACCTGGGAGATCACCTCACACAAGGTCACTTTGGGAGAAAAGGTTACATTCAGCACTGATAAAGTGGGTTTTCGTAAATTTTATAAATGTACAGCCTGTCAGTATATGGAGAACAGAGACCATTTCACACACACATTTGGGAACATACATCACATCCAAGAATATCTTAACTGTGATAGTNTGGGAGTTATATATTGCTTGGAGTGTCCCTGCGGATTAAAATATGTCGGCAAGACCGTCCGCCCCCTCAAACAGAGAATACTTGAACACATTGGCAGCATCAGAAATGCTATGAGGGATGCCAACAACTTCAAAAAGCTCACCAGTGTAGCACGACACTTCCTCAGATGTCACCAGAGTAACCCCAAATACCTAAGAGGGTTACGAGACACATCCGGGGAGGGGATTGAAACAACATGCTCTTGCAACAAGAAACTAAATAGATTTTTCTGCTTGACACCGTGACCCCGAAGGGCATGAATGAGTACAACAACTACNCAGTTTTACTGCCCGATTCGTGAATGCTGTATCATTTTTTATACTATTTCTAAGATGATTAATTTGGATAATTTCTCAAATTTATTACGACTTGCTCCCNTTTTTAACTCGGATATAGATATGAGTTATATATCCGGTCATGCTTATAAAATCATGAATATCTATAATTTAGTGTGTCTATTTATAGATCACGATATATATACTTCACAGTTTAGATTTATTACTAAATTTTTACATTTTATGGTGTGTTTTCACTGATTTTATCTCACAGAATGATTAATGTATGATATTACATCACCTATTTCTCTTTGGTTATCACTTTTACACAGATAACAGCTTATTACTTATTTATACATTCACTTACCTTAATATTATTATCCAATTATATTTATTTATTCATGAATTTATTTATTTATTAAATTATTTATTTTTTTCTCTTTGTATTTTCTTTGCATTTTATATATTAACACATATCAGTAGCTTTCACCCTTTTATGAACATTTTCCTTTTTTCATTATTTATTATTGATATAGATTTATTAATATTTTCTTTCACCATACATGACTTTTACGCACCTATGTATTATACTCACCTTATATATATATATATATATATATATATATATATATATATATATATATATATATATATATGCGCACTTTTTATTAGTCATTATTATTATTATTATCAATTACAATTTTTTATAATCATTATATTCAAGTTTCCTCCACCCCTCCATGGCAGCTGAACGTATGGGTTATTCCCTCCTGATTGGATCCACCGGAAAAGGAAAGAAGACACCTNCCTACATAAGCCCCAACCCCTCAGGCTCCAGTGTCTTCTTTCCTTTTCCTTGGGTCCACACGTGTTTTTTCCCCTGCTGCAGCCTCCTCCNTTCGCCCTCTGCCGTTACCTTGAGTACANGCAAGGCAGCATTCCAGCCCCCGCAGCTCGCGGGTGTCCCGGCAGCTCACNCAGGCAGGATCCGGCATCGCTGGGCTTCTCCCCGGCGTCAGGCTCCCACGTGACTCCGACGTCCTCGTGCCGGACGTAAAGTGCGACGGACGTAAAGCGCGCCTCCCGCAGCAGCGTGGNATCGCGCGCGCGCCAGACAATACTTTTATACCACTTCTGAAGGAAGTGAAGATAATGACNTGCCCGGGTGAATCCNATCGGCAACACGGGCGTGACGTCATCACAGGGCGCCTAACCCGCCCCCTGCTAATATAAGGCTGGTAATGCATTGGAAGCATGTGCATTTGCATCCTGTGCAGCACTATGGAGGACAAGCAGCAGAAAAAGTCAGGTATGTGGGGAAATGTTTTATTGATGTTATGGTCTGGCTGGAATAGTAATTACATATGTTCTTTTAAGCTCAGAGTCAAGCAAGGACAGATTTGTCCTTAAAAAACATAAGAAGAAAACTCCAGCTGTATGCTCTTTGTGTGAGAAAGATTTGCCGGACAAGTATGTGGGAACCACCTGTGAGGAATGTAAGAAAGTGCAACAGCAATTGCCTTCTCCTCAAATGTCCAGCTTTATGGCAATGTTAAAAAATACTTTTGCTCAGTCTTTTGTTACAAAGGAAGATCTGGACAGGCTCACACTTAAGAGGCCTAGATCGGTAGTCAGCGAGCATTCGGGGGCCTCGGATGCGGAAGAACCGATACCACTGTCAGAGGGGTCAGTACGCTCGGAGGAAGAATCCGTCTTATCTCAGCCAGAAGGGGACTTCAACCCGGACTTGGTAAACAACTTGCTTAAGCTGTTGCATAAATCCCTAAATATTGAGGAGGAGCACCAGGAGACGGCGTTACAAGAGATGCTGTTTACGGAAGCTAGGAAGAAACCGAGAGTCTTCCCTCTGTCTCAAGCAATTAAAAATCTAGTCCAGGAGGAATGGAAACATCCGGACAAGAGGATGACTATCAATGCCAGGCTCGCAAGGATGTATCCGTTTCACCCAGACGAGGTAAAACTATGGGATAATGCACCGAAAGTGGATGCGGCAGTTGCAAGATTGTCCAAAAGAACAACTCTCCCCTTGGAAGACATCAACATATTTCGGGATCCCATGGATAAAAAGATGGAGATCGGATTCAAGAAATTACACTCTATAGCGGGAGCTTCTCTAAAACCGGCATCAGCAGTGGCAGTGACAGCAAGGGTCCTAAGAGGATGGTGTAACTCGCTGGAATCAGACCTTATTGATGGAGTAAAAAGACCGGATCTTCTTAACGCGATTCAGAACATGCAGGTCGCAATCAAATTTATCTGTCAAGCAACACTAGACTCAGTGCGACTAGCAGCCAGATCCCCAGCAGGCGTAGCGGTCGCAAGAAGAGCCTTGTGGCTAAAATCATGGGCGGCTGATTCCCAGTCTAAGAGTAAACTGCTATCCCTGCCCTTCCAAGGGGACTACTTATTCGGACAGAAGCTCGATGACATCATCACCAAATCCTCCGGAGGCAGGTCGGTGTGGTTGCCACAAGATCGCCTAACTAGAAGCTCGACAATCTGGCTAAATAGACCGTCATCACAAGAGTACAGGGAGGCACGAGCCTATAGGCCTGGAAGAGGCTACAGAAGGCAGTGGNCCTCTTCATCGTCACGACAGGATTTTCGTGCCTTCAGGGGCAGAGAAAGATTCGGCAACTTCAGGTCTCCACAATTACGCCAGGCCCGGGCAGGATCCGGTAGGTGGCAGGCTGTCACAATTCCTGCCCGTATGGGAAGANACAACGTCAGACAGATGGGTGTTAGAAATAATACGACAAGGATACAAGATAGAATTTCTAAGAAATCCAAAACCAGAGTTTGTCCGGTCACCGTCTCCTCAAGAT
>JABWIB010001259.1:16398-35278 GCA_016617825.1 Platyplectrum ornatum
CAGTGGTCGAAGTGCAACTTTAGAAGTGGGGGTATGGACATTCAGAAGTGGTGGTATGGAAACATAGGAAATAATGGAAGTCAATGGAGATTTGAAATGTTTCCATTATATTAGTAGGAGAAGTGCCGGTATGGCATACCCCCGTATACCCCCCCACTTCGAGCCCTGGTACACAGTACACAATGAAGTATATGGTGTATACAGAAGCTGAAGTTTTGTATTAGTAAGTAATGCAATAATATTACTGGCTGGTTCCCCACTGCATGAAAAAGCATAAACAAAAGACAAACAGATGTCACCATTCCTTTTAGTTTCTACACTTTACAGATCAAACAATAATTCAATTTCTGAAGTCAGATATAACAATAAAGAGAGAGAGAAATTGCTAGACCTCAGCTTATAAGACTACTATATACTATAGTAAATATATTTAAAATAGCAGTCATCTTAAACAGGGCTGCCACTAGATATGTTTGCTCTGTTAACGTGTTAGACTGGAACATTTTAAATACATCCAAACATATTTTGTAGTTTGTACGTACATAAATATACATGCATTTAACATCTGGCTGTCAACTCCCTGTAGAGCGTCAGAAATGTATCATCGTCACTGTACTGCTTGTACCTGGACAGCCATTCCAAAAGGTGTTATTTTACCACTTACTATGTGTGCTAGGACTTTTCTTCTAGTACTACCTTCCCAATTATTGGATTCTTTTGTGTTTACTTATGTCCATATTTCCATCTGTGGCTGATTATTTCCTCTAGCTAGCATTTTCCATCTTGCTCATTCCGGTTGTTTATTTGTCAATTTATTGTTTCCTCTTCTTCTGTTCCGTCTCTGGTTTCAGCTGTCATATCCCTATCAAGCATGTCCCCATCATCAGGGGCAAAAGTGAAGACCAGCGGCTGGGTAGAGTCCATGCAAGGGTGATTGGCTTACTGTACCAGAGTCCATATTATTGTCCTTTGTGTCCAGGGGTTTATTCTACATTGGGGTAACCCGCATCTCATCCTGTATACCATACACACATATCCTACATGCATCCATGCAGAGAACCACACAACATACAACTTCAACACACATAAACATACATGCAATTTAACAAACACAAGAAACAAGCTTATAGAACACATACACATATACATACATCAATGCATGCAAACACACAAATATTATGTGCCATGCAACCACAATCACACTCTTATATACTTACAAAAAACAGCTGGAAGTGCCGCAACCAATGAGGGTGTAGAACAATGGCATCAGCTACTTCCTGGTTGGCTAAATTTTGGACAGTAGGAGAACACTGTAGAGTCTGATTGATGGATGGCTAAAGTGCTTACAGCCATTACACTGCATAGACAATTGTAGGGAGACTGTGCAGTACCGCGGGTCCAGATAGGTCCAGATCCAGACTTAAGAGGGATAATAAGAGATAAGTTACACCAGGGTAAATAATGTTGTATTGCAGGGGTTTTCAAAAGAGCCACATGGCCCATCCAGTCTGCCCCATTGTGTATTTAAAACTATACCAACCTAATTTTATTGTCTATTTTGTTCGAGACTCAGAATACCCTTATATTTATCCCAAGCATGCTTACACTGTTCTGTAGTATTAGCCTCCCCAACTTCCGATGGGAGGCTATTCCACTTATCCACTACCCTTACAGTGAAGTAATTCTTTCGCACATTTCTCCTGAACCTACCACCCTCCAGTTTATACGCATGCCCTCGTGTTCTACTACACCTATTTCTTTGAAAAATGCCCCCTCCTGCCCCTGGTGACATCCCTTGATATATGTGAAAGCTTCTATCATGTCACCCCTCTCTCTTCTCTGCTCCAAGCTGTACATATTTAGTTGCTCTAGTCTTTCTTTATAGGTTTTGTTGGTCATACCATGTACCATTTTGGTGGCTCTTCTTGCACTTTCTCTAATGTATTTATGTCCTTCTGGAGATAGGGCACTGAGGCTGCACCAGTGACCTATAGAGAGGCATTACTACTTCCCTCTTTCTGCTACTAATTCCTCTCCCTATGCAACCAAGCATCTGACTTGCCATTCTCATTGCTTTGTTACATTGCCCTGCTACCTTTAATTCACATGAAATGGTGACCCTAAATCCCTTTCCTCCTCAGGTATATGGTATATTGAGCATTAGGGTTATTGTGTTCTAAGTGCATGATTTTGCATTTTGTTGGTATTAAACTACAGTTGCCACTCTATTGAACATTCCTCCAGTCTATCTAGATCATCCACCATTGTTTTCACCCCTCCTGGTGTGTCTACCCTGTTACATATCTTTGTGTCATCTGCAAAAAGGCATATTTTTCCCTGAATACCATGTGTAATGTCACAAATAATATATAATATTAAATAGCACAGGTCCAAGTACAGATCCCTGGGGAACTCCACTGATAACCCTACAGTCCCCTGAATGGATTCCATTGATTACAACTCTTTGTTGTCTATTCTGTTACCAAGATCGTGCTTTGAGGGTTTATATTATTATATGAATAATTTTTTTATTTATACCATTACTTCTCAGATTCAGGGAGTCATTGTGTGCCAATTAGTCAGACACACAACCTTTTTGGCTGCATTTGGAAATAAATCTTTCTTTGTGTGTTACATTACGACACACACCTCGTCTCTCAAGCCCAAGCGTGACACACTCTATAGAAACGTCTCACAATGGCACCAGAGGAAGCGCACATGCTTTGCTTCACAACAAGATCTATTTTTCCTTTTCCCAGTCACATAGGCTAGCCTAGCTGAAGAGTACTGTATGCTCCTATTTCCTCATTGATCTCAGCAGGAAACCGTATACACTACCGCTGTCTGCTTATCCCTTTGATAGGAAAATAGAAAAAAAAAATCAAAATAAATTCCAAGATCTCTCGGTTCGTGAAATGTCATAACAAAACACAGCATTCAGTATGATTTATTGTTACGCTTAAACATGAGCAATAATAACAGCATTGCAAGGAAGCAGTTGCTGCACCTCGTATCTAAATAATATGCTGCAATGCAGACAGTTTTCTAAAGCTTGCCTTGAATGACTACTATATGCATCCCTCGCTGCCAGGCATGAATACCATGTATTATATTTTGTATCCACGTTATAATTCATTATTGCAGCTATAGTTTATAATTTTACTATTCCAATTATGGAGATTTGTGGACAGCAGAATAATAGACTTACTAGACATGCACAGCGGTGATATACTGATATACTGCTATATGCAATACTGGAACCTGCTTTGACCTAGTTTTCTATCAAGATGCTTTTACCTAAACAGAAATATGGTCCTACATTTCCATTATCAAGAAAAAATGTTAGACATCATCAGTGACTCATTACTCAATACTTTACTGCAGCAAAGCAGAACCTGCAGAGAAGATAACAGGAAAAACATGTTTAATGTCCCATTTTTGGATATAAAATGTAAAACATCAAAGGACCTATTTAGCAGGCATATTTTTTTTTAACTAAAAAGACCAAAATCAGAGATATATTTACCCTTATTTCCACATCAGAACTCTGATCCCATGTTATTTAATGGGGATGGAGTCATTTTGCATTAAGCATAATGGCTTCAGAGAATCGCAGCATAGGTTGACACCTTCTATAGACTGGTGCACAGCTGGATAAATTGCAATATGATAAAATATTACAATTAAGGAAAATTATTGAGTTTTTTTCACCAAATCCAGACTTGCTGTATACATGTATTTATGATATCTCTAACTTGGGTACATGAGGTGTACCGGGTGAAGAGCAAAGGTTCAGGGGGACTCCTTCTTGGACTGGTGCATGTGAGAAGGATGAAGTGAGGCTTAGGGCCGGCAACAGAAATTTTGGGGCCCTGGTACACTCAAATTTATTGGGGGCCCCCTCAGTAGTGATAAAACTAGTAACAGGGCTCCCTGAAGCTTGGGGCCCGTCACAGCCTTCCCCTTTGTCCCCTGTTGCCGACCCTGGTTGGGCTAGAGACAGACAACGAGTGACGATAAACACGGGTGTTGAGAGCACTTTGGTGTGAAGTGTGTGGAGGGTGGTCAGCAGTACTGAATCAGATGACAGGAGAATGAGTATGGAGTAGCACCCTTTGTATTTGGCAGACAGGAGGTCTTTAGAGGCTTAGGTTAGGGTACTTTCAGTGGAGTGGATGAAACCAGATTGAAGAGTGATAGGTTGAAGAGATGGGTATTAAGGAAATGAAAAAAACGACACAAGGCGACAATAAGTGAGTGTGATCTGTGGAGGTAGGAGAGAATGCGATCAAGGGAAGTAGTTGAGGGAAAAGAGGACATTCATACCCTAGGTGAGATGTAAAAAGAGAGAGAATTTTGGAAGGAGGATAAGGAAAAGGAGGTGTGGGAGGAGTAGATATCACTTCTGATGAGTGCGAAGATGGTAGCAAATTTGAAGGCAAAGATGGACAAAGGAAAGCAGAGAGCAAAGAGTGCAAGGAGTTTAATGTGGTAAGGCTGTGATGTAGGTTGGATGACTGAGACATAAAGAACTTAAAAAAATATATATTGTTTATGAAGTGAAAATGTACATCTAAAGATGAAGAAAATGAACATCAAATAGAAGAAAGTCTACAAAAGTACTGCATTTCCTCCTGTGACATTTAGCAGTGCAAGAGCATTTGTGAAGAAATCTTGTGAGTTTGGGGATTTGGAACAGGGTGGCAGGGAAGACGTAGAGTCAAGACCAAGGAGGACCAAGGAGAAGCAGAGGGATAAGATGAGAGGGTGAAGAAGAGGAGGTAGTGGTCAGAAAGTTGAAGGCTAAGGCCATGGGCGTAACTATGGAGGGTGCAAAGAGTGCAGCTGCTATGGGGCCCGGGCAGCAATGGGGAGCCCCACATATATATATAGTGCAGCTACAATTTGATGACATACACACATTATATGCACACACCTATAGTCACTGACCTCTGTCTGTTGTATCTTTTCTATGACAGTACCAGTATTTTTTTTTTACTTTTTTTTTAACTAATAAATACATGATATTTATATTATATATAAATGTGTATAAATTGTATATAAAAAATGGCGGAGACCTGAGTTGGGGGGCCCCATTTAAATTTTGCTATGGGGCCCCCAAATTCTAGTTACGCCCCTGGCTAAGGCAGTGTGGTGGCTACACCATTATTTCAGGTCAATGAGAGCCAGACATTTAAGAATAGCCAAGTTATAATGTTAAAGTCACCTAGGATGATGGAGGGGAGGTCAGAGAAGAGGAATTAAGTGAACTGTGTTGAAATTCTTTTCAAGTAATTCGGAGGTGCGTCGAGGAGGGCGATGGGTGGTCAACAGACAAAAATATATAGTGGACCTCAGAGGACAAAAAGGTAAGCGAGGGTTTGAGAGGGGTGACATGAAAGATTCATGAGGGAGAAAAGGCAAATATAAGGTCTGGGAGTGTGGATGAAGAAAACGTTGCCATAGGAAAGTATAGAGGGACAGGTGGTGTTGGGGGATGAAGAGTTTGTGATTGAGTTTGTTTTGTAGTTTGTTGCAAAGTGATATGGAGTAGGAAGTGAGGATTTGTGAATAAGATAGCTGTGGTACAGGTGTGGTAGAATATGGAGGATCTGGAAAGGGGTNGTGAGCGAGGCTAGAACGTGGAAATTGGACACGAGTAGAGACACATGATGATAGAGGGAATAGGAGAAGGCAAAGAAAGAGCAGCAGTGAAAAGCAGAGTTTGAGGATACAGGGAGGGTTGCAGTAAATAAGTTGGCAGTTTTTAGAAAGTGTTTGTGAAAGTGAGCAATATGCAAAAGGAACAACTAGAGAAAGCCATAGCATAAGTAGGTGTAATGCCAGAAGAAGAAGGGAGACAAGAAAAGGGGAATAGCCAAGATGGGAAACAGAAGCAGGGATGAGGGTTCCGCTTGGAATTGTCTTTTGCTTTTTTATATTACTAAAGCATTTATTAATGATTTTGGATGGTGCAGGACACATTCCATTGACAGTAATTGCCAGGGCCCGACGTCTTGCTGTGTGGCCATCTGTGAAACTAAAATAATTTGCCTTAATGTGCAATCTTCACACTTAGAATCTTGTTTAAATATCTCATCCCACAACATGAAACCTCATTTCTACATTTGAGCGCAGTGTGAAATTGCAGAATAACTTACCTCTATGTTTTTTCCAGGTTTACAAAACATTTGCTTGAAAATTTACTGAAAATAAGCATTACTAGGAAATTGGATATGACTGCTGCATTAATATAGTACCTCTTACATACTGTACACACACTTGGACACAAGCTCCATGCCATGTTACCTCTAGTTAACAGTGGAGGGACATAGGAGAGGTCGGACTGTTATTTTCGTTCCTGTAAAGTGTGAACTTTCAAAGAGATTTTGGGAAGATGAAACAATACATCCAGTTTATTTCTAGGCAGAAATTACAAAGGGGAAAAAAAAACATGTTACTGCAATGCAGTATTCAATTTTCATGCATAGCAATTTGTAGATCAAGCCACACAGTACAATTAAATATAACCACATAGGAGTGATGCTACAGTATAGTAAGTGATACATAAAAGTATAAAGCCATTGGGGATATATATGAAACGCTGGTAAATCAATCTAACATTCCATAAAAGCCGCATTCTCTTCCCTTGCTGAAGAAATAGCTGGTAGTTCGCTGGATGTAAAAGCAGTAACAGTATATTGTTACATAATATTTGGTTCATGAATCTGCATATCACAGATGCAAATACAGATTTGATAATAATCTAAATGTTTCCCCTGTCCATCAGAGTGATATCATCCAGGACATAATAAAATCATTGGTACAGACAGGTCAGTTATAATTTCATTGTACTGGACCTCTGAACATATCTCTGACTTCTTTCGGAAGTGGAGAGACTTCAGGTGGTTCCTGCTTTAAGACTTCTGATTTGTCTTCGTCTTCACCTAATTTTAAGTCTGAGTAGCATCTAGCACATCTATCATACAAATCACTGCATCAAGCCCCAAGCGTTACAAAAGAAGGCCAGGGTTTTTCATGCCCGCCCCATCCTTAGTAACATTGGACCAGATCCAGGCAGGGAAGTTCAATTTTATTAGTTGTAAACAGTATTAGAGTTGAGAGATGATGTTTCCTAGCCCAAGTCTAATAACAGTGTAACAGTAACGCTGGTCAGTATCTGTGTGCGAAATGCAAAAATAAAGTATTCTCCCTGCATGAAAACACTGACATTCATTTTACCCCCCTGCAATTCAACATGATTTTACCCATGAGTAAGTTGTAAGATCTGGATCATCAGGGTCCAGAGTCTGTACTGAGGACTTAATTCGTCAGCAGTGTGGGAAGGGTAGTGTGATATGCACAGTGGAAGAAAGGAGGTATTTAAATAGTACATTTGTAGGGGTCAGCTTTTACAAGCTATCCAGAGTTCTGCACATTTCATGTAAAATTTACTCTGGGTCTAGTGTATGGACTGGATCCAGAGCTGAAAATAAGAGTGGAATATTACACCTGGGTGAAACCATGGTGAATTGCAGGGGAGGTAAATTTAATCTGTTGCAAACAGTATTAGAGTTATTCCTAACCCAAGTGTAAATAATCATTTAACACCACCCATGCTTCTATCTCTTGCTTATATGGAAGGGAGCCATAAGATGTCGGAAACCAAGGTCTACTCAAGTTAAGTTAAAAAGTTGTATTTATGAACTATGGGGAGAGTGTGTGTTGAGCAGGCAGAAGAATGATCCATTTAAGTACAAGCTGCGCTTTATCAGTAAACATAGTATTATTAGTAAACACAGACATTTCGTATTTTCTACCAAAATGAGAATATGAGCAATATTCCAGAGCTTAAAAGAGTAAATCTATATTATGTGTGAAGGATTACTAGATTGTCAGATGCTTTGAGTCAGTTTTATATATAGTTTTCTTTTTTTTTTTAACAAAAAATACATTTACAAAGCTAAAAATGTTTACTTTCGCCTCCTTTACCAAATCCATTGTGAGATGACGATCAGCTCTTCCAGCTATCTTCTGTTTCATTTTCTCTAATTAACACATAGAGGCCGATCGTACACTCCTCTGCCTACCTTCATTGATTAGTGCTGGCGACGTTCCCAGCAGTGTTCTCTAAAGAAGCGGAATTGTTCGACTTTTCTGTCACTGTGTTCCAAATAGTCTGCTTATAGAACATTTCTATCTCATGGGATTCTTCTACTGATGAGAGCCCCCCAAATTATTGAACTGTGGTCAGTGTTAGATTCAGCTTCTTTCCTTAAAAAAGAAAATGTGCGAGAGAAAGGAAACAACAGCTGAAGCACAAATATATAGATATGCAGACAGGTTAAAAAGAAAACAGTGTTTTATTGACTTACTTATCTAGTCATCTTGTCTGCCAAGAATAACACTTGCCAACTCTTTCAAAAGATAAATTAGACTGCTAGAGTGCATTCTTAGCCTTTCAGTAGATGCGGATATATAGTTCATAGGCTATAATTAGGAGTTATATTATGTGACATCACATGGATATAACAATCTCTAGCTCTCTTTCTTTGACAGACACTTCTAGCTAAGCCACAAAGTCAATTTTCCTCTGCAATTCTTGTAACTGAGTTTACTATGTGTCAGTCCCCAGTATTCTATAGTAATATAGCATAGTAAGGTAATATAGTAATGTAAGCTTGCGGGCAGGGCCCCCTTCCCCATCCCCATTCTGTCTGTTACCACCCAGTCTTATTGATGCTATATAAAAATCTATTAATAAATAAATAAAGAGGGATTTGGGGACACATGAAAGGGGCAGATATTAAGGCTGGGCAGTGCGGTAGAAATGGAGGCTGGACACTTACAAGAGGCTGAAGTGGAGGCTGGACAGATGCAAGAAACACAAATAGAGGCTGGACATTTACAAGGGGCAGAAATAGAGGCTGAAAGGGGAAGACATTAAGGCTGGGCAATTTCAAGAAGCAGAAATGGAGGCTGGATACTTACAAGGAACAAAAATAATGGCTAGACACACAGGAAAGAAATGAAGACTGGGGAATGGTGCAGAAATGGAGGCTGGACACTTACAAAAGCTGAAATGGAGACGGGACGCACAAAATAAAGCCTCCACAGTGTAATTGTCATGGGTTGGTTACAAAGCTTTTGGCCTAGGATAACAATTAAATTGTTGCTGACTTTCCTATTGCATACTAGAGAATCTGAATGGTTGCCATGGGCAACATCTCCACTTTGTCTTTCCTAGTAAATCTAACACATCTGGACACTTTCCTTTCAATCCTAATAACTGAAAAAAGATGTTTTTTGTGTGTGGTCAAGTATTTAGATTTGAGTTTCCTCTAGTAACATTGATGGGAATGATAGAAAACAATAATCTGGAAAGTGTTGGGTTATACTTGGGCACTGTACAAATAAAGCGAAAAAAATAAAATAAAGTAACATCAAATCCAAGTCCCTCCGCTTCAGTAAATGGAAAAACTTAATTCAGCACTTGTGAATGCAACATATAAAATGCTATTCCCTGACCCAGTGCACATAGACAATAGATTATAGAACTAATTACTAAGGCAAAGAAATCTGCAATTACAGAATTGTCTTTAGTCAGCATCAATTAGCGGATAAAACCTGATAGTCTTGACTAACCCTCCCATACAAATGGCTGTTTAATGTGCAATGTTTTACCACGCGTAGGCATAACAATATAAATAGTGCTGACATGATACATGTACATCCACAATCAAGTGTTAGCTAACAGTGTTTGCATGTTACTAATACACAAATATGCAAAATCAGGACTAAAAAAACACCAGTTTGTCCCAAACGCATGACTCCTCCGTTGAGATCCTGGCAGTTGGGAGGTATGCAGAAGTGAGCACATAAAGACAGACACAAAGTAGTGAGAAAGATTTCCCTAGTGGTAGGGGGTGATTACCTATTTCTAAATAAGAAAGAGTGCTGTTTAGTGTACTGTAATTGTGTGTGCAGCAACAACCTCCTAAAATCCTGTGTAAGGTGGAGGAGATTTTCCTTAAAACCATGTTCTTTATTCTTACTTATTACACTTTACAAATATTGTATATAAAACATACACATACACAACACATATGCATACACTAAACTGAAATTACTATTTTTAATCTAAATATTAATATTGCTGCGCGTATTGCTCATGAAACAACGATATTAATTCAATTTATTTTATGTTTTGCTTAAAAACTTCTGTTCTTTATTAAAACAAAACAATGTATAAATAATATCAATTGAATTTATAGAAAAAAATTAATACAATAAAAAAGATACATTTAAAACATGCAAACTTCTGCATTTTATCTCACTGCCTCATCTGCCATTATACATCTGCTTTCATGGTGTAAGACCATGAGACACCCGAATTTCCAACATTTTTATGGCATCCAGGGAGAGTCAACGAATCTCCTGGACTGGAGCTTTCAAGAAGGGATTTAAATTGCTGCCTAAAGTTAATTTGTAACTATGGATGGGCAAGGCTTGATGATTGGACATGAGTCGCATAAACGTCCCACACCCAAGCAACCATCTATTTGTTATTCTTAGGGAGGGACAAGAATTCGCACACCCTGGTTTAGATGTTTGTAGAACGTGATGCACATTTTCACTACAGCCTACCCAGAGCTGTATGTATTTATAACAGCGGATTTGCACATCTTCTGACCCAAAACAGGTCATCGTGTTTAAGAAGGCCATCAAACGTTTGGAGGAAACTTGTGTATATTAAATTGACCTATTGACCTACTGACCTAAGATATGCAGTTAAGTTAAGTTAAGGATTTTGAAACAAGAGGTTCTGCCAGAAGTCTGTTCAACTTCTTACTTCTACACTTCCTTAATATAATTTAAATTTATATGAACAATTTAATAAAACATTACATTAACTCATTTAATATAAAGAAAAACGTATTTAGATGTGCTATGAAAGAATGAATCATGAAGTTGAACTTGAACACCCCAGACTTTTAATCAAAATGGAATACTTTAAATAATTTCATTCAATAATGCAAGCCTTAGATTCTGAGATAAATTTATTTTACAGCTAGGTGTGGAAAATGAATTTTGTACATATGTAATTTTAATGTGTGTGTATATGTGTACTGTCAATTTACAGTATTGAGATGAACTGTGAGTTAATTTTCATTCTCCTCTACACATGTTTCGCGTTTAAAAGACGAGTTTGGAAATTTACTATTTTTCGAGTTTGAATGGTGAATTCATCTCGCCCTTGAGTTTGGCCAACTTGTTGTAGTGTGTTTGTGGGCTCATTTTGCTGTAAGAATTAATGTAACTTGTTCTGAATGTGACGCCTATTAAAAACCCATATACTCGTCATAGCGTGTTGGGTCTTAGAAAAAAAAGCAACCAAATATTATAATTTTACTAATATTACATTGGACATGGTAAAATAGGTTTCAGAATGTTTTTTAGTGTCAATTTATTATTTATTTTTTCAAATATTAACATAAAGACTTTTTTCTACCTTACAAAGTTTGTGTGCATAAAGTATGGTTGTATTTGTAATTTAGTGTAGTTTTTGTTTTTTTTATTACTTTTTATAGACTTTTCCATAAGGAGATGACAAATACTTTGGCCAATTCACATGGGAAAGGTTTGGAGAGAGTAGATTGTGATAAGAACATATTCAGCCCTTTAAGACGTTCTTGGTCATCATCAGTAAGAGTGGAAGAAGTATTTAGAAATCGATTTACAAAGAGCCAAAAACTTAATTATCATGAGCTAATACTGGTAATTACAAACCATGGGTTGCCATAGAAAACTATGTTTTCATGACGATCCATATAAACAACATGGATCACTGTGTGATCTAAATGGGATGGTACTTTGTGGCATTTTTCTAAGCCCAAAGTGGAGTTTATCCTGGAGTAAAATTAGTAATAATAATGCCATTTTCAGATTTATTAGGGGGGAGGAAACAGTGGTATCTATAGGGAGAATGCTAGATATGTAATAACATGTAAAAATAAGAACAAAAAGAAATGGCTTGTTCATATAAAATGAAACACCATTGAATGTTCTAGTGGGAAAAAAAAACCTCAAACTTACCTGTCTGGGGTAGCCATGGTGTCACTGAAGCTAGTCCTGCGCATGCACCAGGACCCTTTCATTTCGCTGAGGAGAGATGTCTGCAGTCATTTTGCATATAATCGTGTGACCTCGCTGGACAGGTAAGCATTAATTACTTTTATCGACTGTAGGGTTTATTTTAGTAAACAGTCTTTATATAGTACTGCGAGGAATAAGTTCAAAACTTGATAAAAATTGATATTTGAATGTTTGTGTGCACAAGGACTCACTACAGCTGANGTTTGGAACCACAAACACAAAAGCTGTATTCTTCTGGATCTGGTCCAATATGTCCATGTGCCCGAAAATAATATTTCAACAAGTATTAGTGAATATTATGTGATAGAACTTTATTTGGAAAGCTAAATTCTAAAAATAATTATGGGCATTTTATGAAAAATACTGCTACTGCAATAAGAACAATTGCTGAATAAATAATGTGTTACTATTATTATTTATTAATCGTGTCCTTAAAAACACTTGTGTTCCTTCACTGCATAGATTCCATTTTGTGCATTAGATAAATATGCCTTACACAATAAACTGTATGGGAAGGAATAATAACAACAAATTAACCATTTAAGTTAGATCTCATGGTCAGTGTCTGAATAACTAATATTTGTTTCATCTGTATTTTGCTTCCCAGTTTCATCCAGCCCTTATAATTGGACAAGAGCATTTTAGCTGGTATCTCGGATATAGTATCCCCACAACTAAGAAAGGTGTTCATGCGTCCACATGTAATTTTGTGAAAAATGGAAGTAATATGCTTTGAGTAGTAATGATTTTCTAGTGTAACGTACATGGGATAACTGCACAGCAGGTGTGGATTGCACACTGGGGCCTGGTCATTGCTGGATTCCAGGAACACAGATAGGGTATATGATAGCTGATAAGTGCAGGGATTAGGTACAGGAAAGCATAGCCATAGAAGCAGCATGACAAGATTGAAAACAGGACAAGGATCCTACAGAATCAAATCAGAAATTGGTATTGATTTAATGTAAATCTATGTCACAAGCCCCATTCATTACTTAAGATGTCATCAAGTCAACCCATCTATAGTAACCCTGTGAATAGAGGATTTTTAACACGCAGACGGCATGGCTTCAGGTGAGATTGGCATATATTACACCCTCACTCCCCTCCCATACAATGACATCTTTTTATTCCTCCTGTGAAGGAGAAATGATAAACTCTGTCTCAGGAGTTATTCTTAAATATTACGAAGTGTCAACCCAAAAATATGCAGGCTGGCAATATAGATACGTTATTTACATGGATCTCAGTGGAAACCATAATTTTCCATGCTATCCATGCTTTGTAAATAAAACCGGGACTGCTTGGTAATTATTTTTCCTTCAGGGTGCTTTGCAAAAATACAGAGACCCTTAGGGTGCCTCGAACTGAGAAAGTTTGGAAACCACTGTGTTAGACTTTGTCAATGATTTTCCGGTATGGAATAATACTTTTTATTTTGTAAATGATTTGCTTTGTATAAGAATATTGAGTTGTAATATACATATATGAGGTTGTGGTTGCCCTGGAAGTCATTGTGCCATTCAGACCTGGAGAAGTCAGACATTAGTGCAAAAACTGGGATTAGGAGGGGGAGGAGAATGGAGGGATAAAAGAGGCGCCTAGAGACACATAGGATATAAGACATAAGATGGATGTCATAATTGCTTTGTAAGTTGCATAGTAGTCAATTTGCAGAAGTATTTGACTTGTGTTTTATTGTGCCTAAGGGTTTTATTTATTAAAAAGACAGAGGCAAACAAGGATGCCTCTCTCCTAAGTGATCCCCATAGATAAGCTACTGAGCTTTCCCGTTATTGAGTTGTTTCTATCTAGCTCAGTGGTCGAAGTGGAAATTTAGAAGTGATGGTATGGACATTTAGAAGTGGGGGTATGAAAACACAGAATATAATAGAAGTCAATGGAGATTTGTAGTTATTCAATTACAGCTTTGGGAGAAGCGTCGGTATGGCATACCCCCGTCTACACCCCAACTTCGCATCCTTGTCACATTATGCATGACATAACTTACCATCATTATGAATCATCTGTACGTTAACCATTGGCCATGCCGCTTAAGTCGACTGACATTTTCCATTCTAAATCCAGCCCTATGTGAGCACAAATGAGATTGTAACCGTCCATCCCATAACTATGCCTCCCTCCTCATCAGCCGCTTGAAGCTTTAATACCTGCCACATACATTGGCACCCATACACTGCACATCTAAGAATAGTTGTGTTAGTACCCAACATGCCCTAGTGTATGCTAATTATTTTCTTCCTCTGGTGTTCCAACTTAATATTCTCTTTGTTCGTGCTCCCTCACACATGCCAATAAGAAATAATAAGCACACTTGTAATTATTTTGGACCTTAAAGAATGGCCTGGCTATTACATTGGCTTGTTTGAGCTATTATCCTATTTAGGCACAATAAGGAATCTATATCTATAGTGCTGAGGAGACATACATTCATCTTCCTCTCGGTCCACCACTGATTTCCAATAAATACCTCAAACTGCATACGGCTGCTTGAATTGTTTTTCTATAACTGCGGTGCTGCTTCAGTGACTTATTTTAATTATAAAGTATTCTGTTACTTACACTGGTGTTTGTGCTATAGCGGTACTGCTTGAATGGCTTGTATAATCCATAATTTAGCTGTTATTAAACTCTTGAGTAGTTTTTATTCCATGTACAGTCATGCAGATCTCTGCGGTTTAATACATTTTGGTCTCAAAATATGTTCGCAGAAAGAATATTTTTTGGCTTGAACAGAGAGGAACGTGTTAGGAGGTAATGATAAGCAGATATAAGCATCATACCGTACACTGACACATCTATTTATAGTGCCGGTGATTTATGGCGTACACAGCTTGCGACACTATAGTATACCCTGGTTTTATGGAAGGAAATATTAGGAGGCTCATTACTGCACGCATAAATCAATGAGAGATGCCCTTTCTATAAGCTATATAATATGCTACTTTTACATATACTATTATGTATATTAAGTGAGATACAGACTTACCCAAATCGTCATTTTGTATTTGTAAGGGCAGTAATCGACCATGTATAGAGGCCCTGACAGACCCCTGCTGCTACTACTCCCCAGCAACATCACATACTGTATAGAGCTGTAGCCTGATACTAATATACTGGAGCAGGCGACTGCAGCCCTCTAACTGAAGCTGGCAGCTGGCAGACAAGGGGATTTATAAACAGCACTCAGTGTATATATATATATATATATATATATATATATATATATATATACACACACACACACACACACACACACACACAGTAGAGTGGTTGCCTAGTGAAAACTTCTTTGGCTGGATCCAGACTACCCCAAGTCCTGCATTCCGACTACTAAATGTGGAACCTGAATCAGAAAGCCGCAATATGCAGATTCCCATGTCTACTGGGGACACCACTACTCTCGTGTGTATGGGGGAGACCACTCCTATCTGTGCATATGGGGGAGACCATTACCCTGTGTTTAGGAGAATTTGAATGTTTACCTACCTTAAGCTAAGTATGTGTGGTGTGTGAAGAGTACCTGAATTCAGCCTCTACTGTATTTTTTACATACCATCCCCCTCCCACCATGCATGCTATCAGTATGCTCAACCTCACCTTCACCGTTAAACATAGGTAATATAATGGACCTCTGGATTCTATGGATTCAGAACCATAATTAATACCTTTACAATGTACATTCGCATCATAAATTGCAATTGTTTATTGCACCTAGCATCCATTAGAATGATCTGAAGAGGTGTATATACCCAATGCACAGGAAAGACTCTGGACGTGATTCTAAGCGGCTTTGCCTCTGCGACTAAGCCAAATGTAAATTTTACATTACATGCCCCTTTTCTCATTTAAATATGTGCTTTTAGCAGGGCTTATCCATTAATAATTGGAAGCGCAGTTTATACCATGTCCTAATGTCATATGGACAATTACCTTCGATTAGGTAAAAAATATATATATTAAAAATAATAATAATAAAAAATGATTAAATGTATGTGTTTTTTATTTTTTTATTTTTTTTTTATTTTTTACTACCATACATTCATTAAATCCAGCAGTATTTGCCGGCTTCTATTAAAGCAGCGATCGCTGCATTACAACATTTGCAGAGGCTCTGGCTACAGCAGATCTTGAGACAAGCACGTGGATGAGGGGCATTATTAATCAGTGTGTGTAACTAACCACTGCATGGATGGAAAAGAGACAATTGCATGTCAGGACACTCCTTAGAGCGATCTCTGGATGCAGCAGCATCGGATAAGATAAAAGAGCTTGATAAAAGATAACTAGGGGGGCATTTACAAATGTGTAAAAGCATTTCACAATTTATTATATTCTTTGCACACTGAGAATTTTCAGCTTGTGCTTATTGCACACAGATACTGACTAACAGATTAAATAAACATCCCGTTGGTTATGGTTTCACTAGGTGTAAATTTCTACTTTTATTCCTCTTATTTTCAAACTCTGGATTTATTCCATTCAATACTAAATCAAATTTGTATATTTACTAAGCGGTGAGATTGGAAAGTGGGGATGTTGCCCATAGCAACCAATCAGTTTCATTTTAAATGTGAACTCAAATCGGATTGGTTGCTATGGGAACATCACCACTTTTTATCATCTCACTGCAATCTCATCGCTTAGTAAATATACCCGTATTGTTCAGAATTGTTACACTTTTATAAGCTTTTCGCTTCTTTTATGTCTCCGCATGGTAACGCTTTTATTCCTTTAGAGAGAGTTTAGAAACAGGTGATAGAAAGGTAATAGAAATTCCGCTTGCTGTACCCTGCTTTCAAAGTTATCCGAGATTGATTTGCATGTGTTATTGTGAGCCAAGATAACAGACATGTTAACAGTGTTTATCTGAGACAAAATACCCAGACACTCCAACAGCAGATCTTTATTTGAATGTAATATTGAACAGACGCTTGTTTGAATAAATTGCTGGCATTTAATGTAGGCAACATATTTCTGCAAATACTTCAGACAGGTTATGAAAAATACATTTGGTGGATATTGATTTACTTTTAGGGTGGCAGAAGTGCAGAGGCGGAACTAGGCTGACTGCGCAAAAGTGTTAGCTTGTGATGATTACATGTGTGCTCTTATACGAGACAATAATTATGAATGAAGATATCTTGCAGTGTCCTGGTTAATGCAGCTGTACATGTGACGGCACGCACACAGGCCAGTATCATTAATATTTCAACTGCATTGGCTAACATGTCTGATAATAAGCTTGGACTGAATCCATAGCTTGAATACAAAAGGAAAACCATGTTGCATTTCAAGCAAGTGTCAGATGAGATATGTTGTGACACATGTAATATAGAGCGGACCAACAGAGCATAATAGGCATACCTAATACCCCATTCACAAAGAAGTCTATTACCCGGGTAATTCAGTCAACTTCCCGGGTTGACTGAACTACCTGGGTAGTGTGCTCATTGTGAACGGCTCTAAAATTACTACTAACTACCCTGGTTCACTGTGAACGGTGAATTACCAGGGTAGTTTGTGAATTACCAGGGTAACTCAGCACTGTGAACAGGGTTAATTACCAGGGTAATTCAAATCCACAGCTGACAACCCTGCTTGATAAAAACAAATTTACCAGGGTAGTCTATGTGAACATATAACATAAAATATTGATCCAGACAGTAATCTCCCTGGAAAGTCAAGTTGGCCTTTCTATAGGACTTTCTTAAACCTGATTGTATTCCCACAGGGCTTTGATTATAGCTCAATTATACAAAGGCAGGTACAATGCACAAAACAATAACGTAACTTCTCAGACCAGAAACTTGATTCACACAGAACATCAAAGGCAACCTCCATAAAAGCGAGGATCTTAAACACTGATGCCTGCTAAAAATAGTGTTACATACCCATCTTACTTATCCCTCTTGCCGAAACAGTTAATTGGCCTCATACAATAGCCCAATTAGGCTGATCCTTTAATCCTCTCCTTTAGCTCTTTCACACCTGCTGGGAACTGTGCTTCAAGCAACACCTATAATTTGAAATGGTTCTTCATTGCAACTCTCTGGTTTTCCTTTACCTCATCTCTCTTTTGGAACTTAGCTATAATTGTCTGTACTTTTGGTAATTAAATATACTGTACTGTAGTGCTTTCTTTGAATGCCCTATAAAAAAAAATCTAAAAAGTAAATGAGTGCACCACATAAAACCTCATTGTGGTAAAAACTCTCTTACATTTGCTCATTCACAATTACTCTTGCTGAGCACATCCTGAGCACATCACTGCAGTGGTTCTGTTAAGACAACTAGAGGGTACAAATATATCAATATCCTATACTGATCTCTTTATAATTGGTAATTAACACACAGCAGCTACTTAAAATTCTGACTCTGGATATATAGATATATGGGGAGCCCTGCTAAAGGCATATATGGAAATGAGAAAAGGGGCGTGGAACGCAAGGGCACGGAGTTGGGAGCAAAGTGGCAAAACATCCCGTTTCCACCAGCCTGGCAATGGATTCCTTTTCCGATACTCATTACCCAAGGCTACATGATGGAGAAGGATGGGGTAATATCTGCGCGAAGAGAACAATTTCTGCCTGGGGAAGGTTAGGAGGTGGAAAGGGGTTGGTTCATAGAAGTGTATGGTTAGGGTAAGGCTACGGGGAGGGAAGGGAGTGGTATATAGAAGTGGATGGTTAGGGTAAGGCTA
>JABWIB010001259.1:46040-81673 GCA_016617825.1 Platyplectrum ornatum
GGGGGGGAAGCTGCTCCTGCAGCTTCCCCCAACATGTCTGCTGTCACTGACAGCAGACATGTTCAAACTGGCACAGCGTCAATAGACGCTGTGCCAGTTTAATGCCATGACGTATATATACGTCATAGGTCGGCAAGTACATGCCGACCATGACGTATATATACGTCATATGTCGGGAAGGGGTTAAAAAGTTCAGGAAGCAATAATTAATGGAAGGAGGATCAATATACCTTTAAGGATATTCAGATACATAGTGCTAAATCTGCTGATGATGATATCTTGTTTGACCAAACGGTTGGCATTAAGACTTGTTGGATGGTTTTATGAGATGTTCTTTCATCCTTTCTCTGTGTTCTGAACTAGTCGTGAATAATTAATCGCAGTTTCATCTTTTCTCGCATGTGTGTGCACTGCTATTTTGGTACAGGCTTTGAAAGACTATGCTGTATTCATAACTAATATATGGGATACTAGATTTTAAAGGTTTCAAGAATGACTTTCATAGGAGAGCCTCTTCATCTCCTATTTAACTGGCTGTAACTCGACTAATAATACATGATACAGAAAAGACAAAAAAGGTAACGGACATGCTGCTGATTTATTTAGTAAAGAATATTTTAATATTATTTTATGCCAGTCTATCAGCGGATTATACAGTTAGCGAGCTATCGTTTTTTGTACTGTTCTAGTAATACTGACATTGCAGTCCTCTATAATGTATGACTTCAACTTAATTACTAAACATAATTTATGAGAGCAATATATTAGTGTTCTATTGCTACATACCAACTAGCAAGTGACAAGCTACAGTACCTTCCCATGGGGGACATTTATACAGCCATATATCATGCAAATGCTTTTAAAAAAGAAGAATTATCAAGATGTGTTATTGATAGTTTGCTAAAATGTAAAGGGTTTGGGATTTGAGTTCTAATCTAGGTCACCACACTTCATTATTACATGCACAAATCATTTTTCCAGCTTTAATGTGTACATATGCATCGCTTACTACTACTCTTTTATATGTAGATCCATTTCCTTTCTCCCATATGACTTTTAATAATAGTTGTGTGCACACAATTTATGCTAATGGTGTTTAGTGCTGAAAATGGCAAGGAAACATGTGCAAGCAAATACATATATTGTTAGAAATACATATTCAGTAGGGGGCATTATGGCGTGTATATGGGGGACATACGCACTTCAGTTAAATAAAGTGTTTAGTTGAAAGATAAAACAAATCTATATAGACTTGCACATCATGTACCTTGAACATGTGCGTGTACACACCAGGGTTGGAAGAAGAGGTGCACATGGGGGTATGCCATACCATCACCATCACTCTCAATGATTTAATTGAAATACTAAGGGGTATATTTAATAAGCAGGGAGATTGCAGTGAAATTCGAATTTGGGGAAGTTGCCCATGGCAACCAATCAGATTTGAGCTCTCAGTTTCATTTTACACTCTGGAGAATGTGAACTCAAATCTGATTGGTTACCATGGGCAACTTCCCCAAATTCGAATTTCACTGCAATCTCCCTGCTTAGTAAATATACCCCTAAATCTCTATTGACTTTAATTATTTCCTATGTTTCCATACAACCACTTCTAAATGTCCACCTCAACCACAGGTACACATATTAGGAATGCCCTTTATGTATGCAATACAGGGCTCGAAGTGGGGGGGTATATGGGGGTATGCCATTCCGACACTTCTTCCACTGATGTAGTTGAAATACTACAGATCTCCATAGACTTACATTATATTCAGTTTTTTTCAGTTTTTTGATATATAGATCTGAGTTAGATAAATCACAATTAGTGCATTTTAATTTAAGTATATTTTTTAAATATATCCACAAGTAAGTCCACAAGTAACATGCTACTAGTGGCAGTACCCATGTCACACGTATGAGGAAAATATTACTGAGTTAGAATCATTTTGCAGTTAAACAGTCCATTCATCCTATTTATGTTTATTTAAGTCTTTATAGTTTAAATAATATAATAGACAACTAGGAATTTCACTGTCTAAAAGAAATGTAAAACTATCTGTTACCCTCGGTGACTGATCATAGTTGGCGTGGTTTCTCTGGGGCCTGTCAATCATAACCCATTCAACGCATTTAAAAGGCTGCTAGAAGGAAGCCAATGGGGACTTAATGTGTGACTGCTTCAAACTCTGCGTAGCTGCCAGTGCAGTCAGCGCTAAAGGAGTTGCCCGGGAGAAAAACAAGAGATCAGTTTTAGTTTAGAATATCTGAAAGTGCAGCCAGGCTTTTGCTATAAGAAACAAAATAGTTAATTCATAGGTTTCTATGCTATTTCATGTTGACTTTGCAGATTTTTAAAAACAGGAAGCCACATATTAAAATATATGGGATTTAGCAAATATAAGTTACAGTGATGATAATTCCTTATGCAACTGATACAGTGTGTTTTCTTGCATTTATAATGCATGGATAGATACTAGATCGACAATAGATAGACAATAGGTCAATACTATAAATATTTAATAAAAGAATGAAATACATATCTATGATACCAGCAGGCATATTACAAGTCATTGCCAATAAACCTGACACAAACACAGAACAGAGGCCATAGGTGACATCTGCCAGGGCCACATGAAACCTTAGAGCTGTCTGCTGACCACCCCTGCCATAATGTGACGTGAAGAAAGCTGAGCCTTTGACCAACTGTCTACAGAAAGCATTATATATTTCACAGTGTATTTCAGTCATAGCCTATTGTGTTATTGTACAACAGAGTTTAATGTTAATATATTTTATCAGCATTTTTTTTACCAAAACATGTACAGGCCTCCATTATCGATGTGTTCAGCACTCCAAGTAGATGGGGTAATGATGCTGGTCCACCGCCAGATCCTAAGTTTCGTAAACTTGAAAATAGGATGAATTTAAGATGAATGCATGCAAAATGTGATTATTTTCACTGAATTATGCTAAAATCCTATTTCACATTACTAGAAGAAGTCTCCTCACCTGGAGGGGTGCTAGGTACCCAGGCTCCTTAAGGGAAGTTCAACCCACTACCTAATGCAATGCTGTCACCTTCCTTTACTGATAATATATATAGATATATATATATATAGATGCCTATCTATTCCTGCTCTNAACTATTTCCTCCGCAGTGATAATATGGTGTATTGTGTCCAATTGTCCATGGTCCTTTATGGCACCATCCTCCCCACATCCCTAGACAACTGCCTAAGATTGCAGCAGCATCGGCCCTGCACCTCACGACTATATTAATGAAAATCAAAGCAATGCTAATCTAGTAAACACTTTTTATCTCATCAGTTGGCAAGGTTAAATGGTTCTCCATACCAGGAAATAATCTCTTTGCGACAGTTAACATGATTCAAAGGATGTGTGCTAGCCTTCATGTCAGCAGAGTCTTCTCCAACAGAGTTTATTGGCATTTCACCAGAACTATAAAAAAAATCAACCTATATCCTGTTCACGCTACCACAAAAACCCAGGATTTTGCAGGTCATGCTCTGATGACTGGGTCATGGCTCAGTGTGGAAATACTCTCGGCAAATACCAGGTGTATTGACCCGGGAATTGTATCCGCCTGTGTGAACGGTGCTACATGGGTTTTCATCACAGATTTAGAGAAAGGAGCGATTGGAGGGATTGGAGCAGGTGAATGTGAAAGCTCCTGTGTTTGTCAGACCTCGGTTCAGTGTTCAGGGTATACCCAGGAATGCAATGTGAACAGGTTATAAATAGCTGGGAAGGCCTGTGACATAGATCTGGCTTCAAAAACTCAATGTGAACACGGTATTAATCAATTAACCTAGTTTCATTTAGTTACAACACACATACATATTTAATATTAGTGTAAACATTATAAACACATTTCTTTATGAATTTATTGACAGTATTTTATTTTACTGATCATGGATTACACATTTACTGGTACAAAACATTCTGTCTCTTAGTCAAATAACATTATTGATAATACACTCTCTCCTTATGAAATTTAAACACTAATAATGAAGAGGGATTAAAAGCTATCATTGCCTGCAAAATGAATTATTGACCTGGGATTTCTAAATGTAATATTGCATGCAGTCCTTTCATTAAAGCTTGCATATACCATCTTCTGAATCACAGAAAAGACAGTTTTTTTATTGGAGTTTTTTTAGATAATGGAAATGAAATAAACATACTGTATATGTGATGCATTACTGAAATATTCCATGGCCAAATAAAGAGACAAAACTGCAGGCTAAGTGCTTTTATATAGATTAAAGGAGCCCAAAGGGTCATCTTCTAACTTTAGCAATAAATATTCTTGATGTAATATACTTAATAAAACAACTTTACTTAAAAAAAAAGCAGCACTAAGAATCACCATGAAAAAAAATAATATATATATATACATATAGTATATAATATATATACTATATAGTATATACATATATATATATATATATATATATATATATACATATAGTGTAATAAAATTGATTACTATATTAATATAGCATTATACCATGGCCATTACTAAATAACATAAAAAACTGCCATTTCCAGTAATTTCCTAATTCCTAAAATTAGACCTCCTCAAATCTCACAGTATTGACTATATTAATATAGATGGGATTGGCTATATGCCATTATTCATTGCTTGATTATGCAGCTTTACAGTCAACTACCAGCTATACTAATTGAGCTGTAAATATTTAGCATTCACTTTACCATTGAACTTACAGCTGTCATCTTATTATCAAGCTGGTCATATTACCGGCTTTTACTATACAGTAAGGGCTTCATTCAAGAAAACCTGTATTATGAACTGGCTTGAGTCCAAACCTCTAATTTCTAATTATAACTTATTATAAATGTATTATACATGTATTATATTGTATTATATTATATTATTACATTAATTTAACTGCAGTTCCATCAAAATGTCACTCTCGTTACTCATAATGAAATAACAGAGCCCTGTATATTTTAAAACCATAAACTAAACTGGAAAATATGTAAATATCAACTAACTCCAGGGGGTATATTTACTAAGCGGTGAGATTGCAGTGAGATTTGAAAGTGGAGATGTTGCCCATAGCAACCAATCAGATTCAAGCTCTCAGTTTCATTTTACACACTGGAGAATGTGAGCTCGAACCTGATTGGTTGCCATGGGCAACATCCCCACTTTTCAATCTCACTGCATTCTCGCCGCTTAGTAAATTTAGGCACAGTAAGTAGAGAAATTGGTGCTTCTTCTCTGAATGTACTCTTAAGGAACTGTTTGACACAACAGACTATTATATCAAGTTAAGCTCTTGAATAAGCACTGACACTTTAGGATTGAGTGCAATACACCATACAGGAGAAGAGATGAATGAGTGGATATATAACACAAAAACCTCCAAATAGCTATATGAAATAACATTTGGAGATAAAGCCGAACCACAGTCATCCTGGTTTTTAATACACTTATTTTCATTTCTATTCCCATATCTATACATCTTATGAATATTTTCGCAAATTGAATCATCCAATAATTTAATTGATATTTATTAAACAGTTATTTTCTCTTGTGTCAAACAATTCCTTAAGAGAAGGACCTATTTCTTTGCTTATGGAGTTAGTTGATATTTGATATTATTGGTTCAGAATAGCACCACCCCAATAAGTGTTATTACACATTAGCAATAGAGGGGATACTTGGGTTTTGACCCACACAACGGTGGGTGTGCGGCCCCTAACCCAACACTAATAAATATGTATATATCTTAGAGAAGACATTTGCCCACCCTGCCCATAACCATATGAATATTATGTAAATTATCAACAGCTTGCTGCCATCATTATTATTACTAATATTATTATTAATAAAGTATATTTATAAGGCATATAGGGCTCCATTTATTAAGCCCCGATATTATCGATTTCATATGATAAAGTCAGTTTTCGGATGTGTGTTGTATTTATAAACCCTCGGAGTGGTAATTAACATACCGCTCAGAGGGAAAAATTATCGCCGTCTGCATCGCTGGCTCCAGGACTCCCGCGGCTCATCTGAAATGTGAGTAAACTTTGTTTTATTTTATTTAATTTTTTTATTCTTCTACATTTTTGCAGTGTCCCTGCAGTCTCCCCATAGACCTCCCTTTTCCTCCCTCTAATAGAGGGAGGAAAAGGGAGAGACATATGGGGAGACTACAGGGACACTGCAAAAATGTAGAAGAATAAAAAAATAAAACAAAGTTTACTCACATTTCAGATGAGCCGCGGGAGTCCTGGAGCCAGCGATGTCTTCGGGTCCCGGCGCATGCACAGTATACCGATTCTGGGACTTAGAAATTTTCTAAGTCCCAGCGCTGATATACTGCGCATGCGCCGGGACCCGAAGACACATCCCTGGCTCCAGGACTCCCGCGGATCATCGAGGGACACCGCGGATCATCGAGGGACACCAAGGAACCGGTAAGTTTTAGTAAATGGAGCCCCCAGCGATAATTTTAGTAAATGGAGCCCATAGTTTTTGCATAGCAACCAATCAGATTCAAGCTCTCATTTTTATCTTACACACTGGAGAATGTAAACTCAATTCTGATTGGTTGGGCAACATCCCCACTTTTCAATCTCACTACAATCTCACCGCTTAATAAATATACCCCGAGGACCGGATTTACCCACCCCTGCTCTAAACCAAGCCCATATTAAACCCTGTCTTCCCAGCATTCAGACAGCTAGCAAATGATGTAGCAGGTATAGGGTGTAGAGTTCCCACAAAAACAACCATGGAATGGAGAACCAGAACTAATATTTAACCTATTTAGTATCAGCTCCTGCTGGTCCTGGTGACCTACTGTATGTGACGGTGTTATTATGCTTCTCATACACATGAATGTTACTATGTTTTATTATTTATAAGACAAATGGATTTGTGAATTGTAATTCATTCTTTGTGGAGTTACTTATTAGAATAGCTATTAAAATCGGATGTATTCATAATTAAAAAACACATAATAGAAGTTAGCATGTAAATATTTAAATTGAGTTGCTGCATTCACTACTATAATTTCAGCATGAAACAAAAAAAAAAAACAGCACGGAACACGAAATGTTTAGCGTTTTCCGTATTGAATTTAGTACTTCATTTATTTTCCATCATTTACAAATTCTATAAACATTTGCTTAAATTGTATTTTTGTTGTTATGGTGTACTATTAAAAAATAAAATAAAACCTTGGGGTTAGCAATTTATAAATTTCTTTCATATTAAAAAAAAGATGATGAAGGAACAATAAAACGCTGTTTTTATAATACGTATCAGTGGGCAAAGTGTATGCGGTATGAAAAAGAGAATAAACATGGACATTGGGTCTGCTTATTACACTAGAAATTGTGAGAATTAGTTTTGTGCAATATGCAATATATTAAATGATATTATGTCACCCACATTATGGGCCAGTCTGGAATCCGAGGTCGCAGTGTAGATCACTGAGTGAGCATGTCCATACATAATGTATGCACAGGGGTGTGGGTGGTATTTAAATAATATAACATTGCTATTAAGCAAGTAACAGTTCGGATATCTTAAGATAGCATCCTCAGTGCAGATTCCTCTCCGTATAATGGGAGTGCTTTCCGATATGAAAGGGGAATCAGCTCTTAAGCTTAGTTAAGCAATTACAACCAATGCTGGGATTGCTTAAGTCTGGAGCCAGTCTTATGGAAATCCATCTCTCCACATGTTACATCAATATACCTCACCTACCCCACACATTACAACAATACCGTGACAGCTTATAGCAATGACGTTGCTCTACATATAATACAATACCTCATACTAACTTACCCACTTATTAGCATTACCTGCAGTACATTCCAGAACCAGATACAATAATTATAGGCAATTTTTGTTTGGTCGTGATGGATACATGTGGAATGAAGTTGTCACCTGTCACTAACTTACATTTTAAATTAGGTTGTTTTACAGGTAATGCTCAGCTTAAAATCATATCCAGCGCAAGATGATCAGCACTGTAAATCAGTGTCTCTGCTGATCTATTGCAGCAGATAAGGGAGAGATAAGGATGCCCAATTATGTCATGAAAACACAGCCTCGTGTGCTCCAGAGGAGAGCGGACATTGCTGGTCAGAAGAAGGGGGAGAAGTCATAGGAGAGGTGATTGACTTCTAAGCTGTGTTAGGTGGTTTAGTGTGGTGAGTTAATTGAGTGTAGTTTAATGAGTGTTAAAGGAGGGGTTTTAGTGTTATCTGAGGACTGAAAGGGAATGTAATGTAATCTTTTTGGATCCACAGTTATATTGCTGTAATGAATATATAAGGTAAAGAAATCTGTATCATTTTTTAAACAGAATTTGTGAAGTCTAACTTTCACTACAAGACTTTCCTTAGTGTTTCTTTATTGGTTCTCCTAGTACAAAACACTGTACAGAGATACAAAATAATAAGTCACAACCACCAAGGCATAACAATTTCAAAAAGCCTAGCATACAGAGCCAAAAACATCATGCATTTAGTGAAAAACAAAAAAAAACACTATGATGAGAAAGACATAATAATATTACTGATAATGGAAAGGAGTCAAGGGAGTGTAATGTGTAGCCAACTCTTACAAGTACAAGTACTCTACTCCCTAATTTCTAAAATAAATCTCAGTCTAGCAAGAAAAAACAATAATGACCCACAACTGGGGGTGACCAGAAAGTCCAATTTTGTAATTTTTACTATCTGCTAACCCCACCTACAGTTCAGGGATTACCTAAACTACATGAGAATACAATTGTCCTGCTACCCATACATAAACAAAGATCTGTACATGATCTTGTCCTACTGTATATATGTAAATAAGTGTGGTCTGTGGTTACTGTTACACACTGGTAACATGGAAAACATGTAGACTTTTTTGGGAATCAGATAAAGTACTAATTTCTATATCATGCAGAAACATACCCAATACTCATATTAAAAAGATTACTGTTTATTTCCACGCACAATATAATATTTATCATGTGTCAAACATTTGCTGGGTTATTAAGAGGAATGTGTACATCAGCTGAAAGTCTTGCAAAAGTCTTTAATTGTCAAACTTCTGGCACATGCGAATACAGTCTTAATAGGGGTATACCCATGTTTAATGATATCATCATTAACCATGGGTAACAAATGAAAAATTGTGTTGCTTAAGATCTAAATATGAGGTAAAAAAAGTACATGAAATTATAGAAGAGTCGCTTAGAAAACTAACAAATAGCATGTTTGTGCTTTAGTATTGGAGGGTTAATATAATTTTGTTACACCTTCTCTGCCTGTTTCCCATAGCCACCAGGCCCCCTGCTGTTGATGATCCTAGCAGCATGTGTTTAGCTAGCAGCCTGAGAGGCTCTCAGCATCTCTAATAGGATTGGTTTTATAACAACCTATGATCGCATCATGTCTTAACAACAGCAATGCAAGGAAAACCACAAATGTACATGTTTCTATAGCATATTAAAAGTGAGCACATATCATAGGCAAAAGCAGGGGGGGTTTCTGGTTGCCCAGAAACCCCCCTTAATGTTGATGTATTATATGCAGGTTATATTAAGTATTAGGAGCTGGCACACTGTATAAAGTGGCATAGAGATGGCATTCTACAATGTGTGTGGCATATCAAGATTTAGGAGTGACACACAATATACATTATATAGTCCCATTCCTGGACACTAGTCTATCCTATAATTGTACTTAATATAATATAAACTTAATTTCCAGCCCCATGATATTGGGGTCTGGAGAAGACACACTATATACAAATATACATTTGTATATTCGTATTCTGTGAAGGAATATATGTGTATATATATACACACATATATACATTTGGAAACAACCCTTCCAAAATCCTGCGTTCACCCCTGTGTATATATATATATATATATATATATATATATATATATACACAGACACACACACAACTTTAGTGATAAACTACATGATACACTTTTTTGCCCACCAATTGGCATCCCACAGTATGTGTATGAAGACTGAGGCTTATGTATTTAAGTATTTAAGCCATGAAAAGTAATTATCATGAGTATCCTGATTTTATATCCATCAAGATTGATAAAGTATTGAACTTCTGTCCAACTTTCTGCTTTCCCTGATAATTCTGGCTAATATTCAGAGTTGGATATGTTCCAGGCCTGAAGTGAAAATAAATACTTGGAATGCAATTACATTCTTTCCCAAAGTGTATATAAGGAATAAGAATGTCTTGTTATTAAAATCATTAAAAAAAAGCATCGCTGGCATATTGTTCTAGATCTAGAAGAGTTCGGAATGATCTGCATGCACTCATTATGCAGACCAGGGTTTACAACTCTCCCGGAATATCTAGGAGATTCACAAATTTTGGTCATTTCTTGCAGTATCCCGAGAGTCGTCATATCTCCTAGGAACCTGGGCTGAAGGCTACAAGGATACAATGTAAGCCAGGATCGTTACTATGGGGGGCATGTCTAGATGATGTTAAACCCCACCCACCAATAGTAAAAGTATGACTTTGCTGGACAGGTGGCTGTGCTTCTGGGTAATTTGCATAAAACATGCCCTCTGCCCCCCCCCACATGGTGACGCTTTTGGAGGGAGATCCAAAAGGTAGCAACCCTGATGTAGACATTAATGCGTATAACCATACATGTTTGCACAGATGCCTATTTCTCCTTGAATACGGAAAACTCACTTTCTATATAAGTAAAAACTTTTTTCAATTCAATTTAATATCAATTAAAATATATATAGTTATGCAAACAAAAAAATTTTATTTCTAATATTTTTAATATGGTTTGAGGCATATGGTATAGCATCCTGGCACTTCTCCCATTTCTCCCACTAGGCCATGCCCCTTTCTAAGCTCCACCCCCAGCACTGGAGGAGAAAACGTTAGTTTAAAAAAAAACCTGGGTCCGAAGGGGCTGGGCTTATGTAAAGGGTGGGGCTTAGCGCCATAGCAACACCTTACAATCCCCACTTCGAGCCATGGTTTGAAGAAAATATGATCAATGCCACTAAATTAAATAATCTGGCCAATAATGTGGTGCGATAATTTACTGTGGTGCAATTTGGATGCAAAATGGACCATAAGGTGGTCAATAGGGTGCACTCTGTGGTCATTAGAATGTGTTACTGTTTCTAGAGTAACTATTATTATGAAAATCATTTCTAATTATTCTTAGTCACTTTTAAATTATAAGTTTCTTTATTTCACTGAGTGAACGTTATGGAGGGAATAATCCAATTTATGGAGAAGAATGCACCGCAGACACTTTGCATAGGTCTTCACACATATATGTACACATATATCTACAGATATGTAGAGACAACTCAGAAGTGGGAATTCGCCAATGACTGTAGATATAAATAATTTATTGATTAATTAATTGATTATAATGTGTGTAATTGATGTGAACACCCGCCTCACCTGTGATATATGCAGGACAAGGCCAATGAAGTTATACAACAGATATTTAAAAAATATGCACGTTAACCAAACTAAGATCTATGAAACCTACATCAGCTGCTGAAAGGCATTGCACTGTGTCAACTTTAATTACTTCACATACTTCCAGCTAGCCAGGAGCCAGGAAAGGTTTGCAGTGGACATCTTCAGAAAAATGAGCTGTTCTGATCTTGATATAAATTAAGTGAAATCAAAGGAGCAATGCACTTCCTGGCAGCATCTTGTTAAAACCACATTCCTTTGCTTTTTCTAAAATAATGAAGTGCCGCATACCTATTTATGATGTTTTTTTGGTGTTCTATACCATTGAATGAGTTTAAATTGGATATTTAAAAGAGAGAATACAGGTTAAATGAGGAAAATATTCTATTTATATTTAAACTATTTCTTTGATTAAGTTTTTACATTTTGAATAAAGTTCCAAAGTTTTTGCTTGCTTGTTAGTAGAGCAGAATTTTAATGGTTATATCTAGATAAATTAAATGTCAGCAAACTTCAGAATAGTATAGGGTCAAATAAAAGGAAACACAACAACATGAATTCTACCTCAGTGAGCTTTACAAACGTTCACCAGTGCTTCCCCTATTCCCTCAAAACAATATATTGATCAAATCATATCTGTGTATTGGACCAGATTCAGACTTGACTAAAGCTGGGCATACACTATAAGAAACGATAAAATTGTTTTCAAACGGCTTTTTGATTTTTAGGTCTACACAAAGTTGTTTTTTAGGGAAAAAAATCGTTCAGTGTATGGGTAGTTGCAATAATCCTGCCATTAAGACCCACTTTAGAAGCAAATGATTTATTTGAAAAACAAAATGTGTTTACTAATTTGCATATTTTTTTCCCCATACAATTATTGTACTGTGTATGGCTGTTTCCAATTCCATTCAAAAAACGTTCATTTTTCATCCTATCTTCCAATGCCCAGCTTTACTCAAGAGTGGGGGAAACCATGTTAATTGCAATGGAGATAAATTTCATTAGTTGAAAACAGTATTGTAGTTACACAGTAACACTGGTCAGTATCTGTGTGCAAAAAGCAAAAATAAAGTATTCACCCTGCATGCGAACACTAACATTCATTTTACCCCCCCTGCAAATCAGGATCTTTTCCCAGGGGAAAGTCATCTTAATGATCAGGCACCTCCTGCTGGCAGCGATAGCTGTTATGTGTGTGTACTTTTGTGTACTTTTCATATTTTGCCTTTGGAGTTTGGAGTTGCAGTCAGATGCTGAGTGTGAATGATAGCACTTTATTAGTGTATGATGTTTATTTCATTCAAAGCACCACTGAGCACCACATAAAATAATAAAGACATAATATAACAGAACAAGTAGACGAAGATAATTTTTCTCTCTTCAGGTATACTTAAACAAGTCTGAACGCCTATACACGCATGCCCAGAAGAACTACCCATTGCCTTCTTGTATTAACAAAGAGCATTATTCATCCTCCTCCTGGACCTTCATTAATAAGTAAAACATTTGACATGCAGCAATATAAGAATCTTTGTTAAGAGGTATTTTCATGGGTAGAACTCATGGGTCTCAAATGATGTGCATCAATAAAATATTTTTTTATAGACAATCAAATATAAAAAGTCTAGAAAGTAACATTGATGTCAATGTCCAAAGCGATAATAGCCTCATGTGTTCATGCTCAGAGATAGTATCAGTTGTTTTGACCTTCTACAGCAGGTCTAGAACATTCAAATGCTGGTATCACTTGACCTGAAAGCCTTGACATAACAGGCTTCCCGGTATAGGTGTAACGGATCACAGCTGCTACTGCAATGATCTGTTTTCCGGAAGCGTTGAAAAGCCCTCCAGTGTTCTGCTGTGACATTTGTAAAAGCTGAAAAACACATGGAAAGGAAGGGGAATCTTTATAAAGAAGCTGGTTTAAATAACAATCAATCTGATAACTGATCAATTTTAGTAAATGAGAGTTACTTAATCTAGAGCAGGGGTAGGCAAACTGCGGCGCTCCAGGTGTTGTCAAGCTACACATGCGCATACGACATGCGCTCACATGGTCATTCTACCCATAGTTACTTGTTTTGCAGGAACACGCACCTTAGGATAACATAGTAACATAGTTGTTGAGGTTGAAAAAAGGTGTCAGTCCATCAAGTTCAACCTATATGGGATCTCCTGCAATCCTAAATTTTATCATTGGAATTGATCCGGTTTAAATATACAAGAGATCCCTCCTGACTAAGGTAATAAATAACTTACCAGTCATAACTCTGAATACCCTTAGGAACACGCACCTTAGGGTAATATTTAGGTAAAAAGGATTAGGTTTATTTTATAACTTATAGAAAATGACCTGCTCCTATGACTTATCACCCATTAAAAGTTGTAAGCACATGATGTATGCGCAAGCAGCTTACACTGCTACTGTGACTATTTTTCATTGAGGAAGACATACAGATACTCTTATTTAAAACTTGTTGTTCCACTAGTGCAAGTGGATGTGGAGGCAGGCGGATGGGCGAAAGTGCATCCATAATTTTGCACTCGGTCCCGATCTGAGCAAGTACAATGTTCATTTTCACTGCACATCCCCATAAAAAAGGCAGATGCGCAACTCCCCCGGTTGCTAAAGCAATAGAAATAAAAGTGAATAACAAAATTAGACATTTCCAAAATTAGACATTCCCGTCCCCACCACCCAGTCCGGGTCACATTGGAGAGGCGGGGGTGTTGTCGTTCTATAGAGGAGCGCAGGTGCCCTCCCAGGCTGGCTAATTTTTTACATACCGGGTTATGATATAACCTGCCATGTAAATGGAGGCAGCAAGTTGTTCCTGAACTAATGCAAAAGGTGGGGTTGAGGGATTAATCCAAAATTGAAGGATTGTTTTTTTAGGCATTTTCCGTACTTCAGGACCTAGCATTAAAATGCACATTATAGACTATGCAGACTTATGCACGGCCTCAATTATTTGTTTGCTGGAGTCGGAAATGTTAAGCAGGGACTAGTCAGAAATCTGTAAGATGATGGACTTTGTTGGTGGTGCAGTATCATGTATGTTGGATATCCGATTGCATGAAAATCATAATTTAGATGTGGCCCTATATGACTTGCAGAATTCCATCTACCTATTTTTCAGTACATAACACAGATGACAGCACTCTGCATATTACAAGCCCTAATTTAAGTGATAAATTAGGTGATATACAGTACCTACCTAACTTCCTTTCAGAGAGCTCTTCAGGGTGGTGCTAAGCTCTATTTGTTGGCCTAAATTTACTAAACAGGAAGATTGAAAAGTGGGAGATGTTGCCCATAGCAACCAATCAGATGTAAAATAAAACTTAAAGCCTGAATCTGATTGGCTGCTATTGGCAACATACTGTATGTTCAGTTAGCTTTAAAAATGGAAAAGCCAGTACAATAGCCTATGGTAATGGTAATTGTGAATTCGTTTTGACACTAAGTATTAAGACAAATAATCTGTGTTTTATACTGTTCTTATGTTTGAAAATACACAAAAAGTAAAATAAAAAAACTACAGTAAAAAAATCTCAAGATAATATATTTACTAACCCCAGTGCTTTCTATGTGTGACAATTTTTAAATTAAATAAGGTTTACTAAAAGAAGAGTGAATATATGCAGGAATCAGTGTGTAAATCCAATCTGCTAATAAAGAAATGGAAAATATACTTCATAAATCTCACACTTGCCATGTATGCCATAACCAACAGCAGCAATCGTCTTAATCTCCTGAGAGATCCTGCGAATGGAAGCCACAGCGTTACTGCTTTGTGTGTAAACACTTTAATGATTGTTTATAGATTATTTGTTTAAAGTCTGTATTCCTTAGAAATGGCATTGTAAAAGGCAATATGTAGTATAATTGCTTCGTTTCGGTGTACAAGGGATGGATTTGGTGACAAATGACTGAAGTTTTTTCATGACTTATTAGCATCCACGCCATGTTAAACTGACCATGTACTATAGGAACAGTTATAACATTATCAGCTCATCATCACGGTAATCACTGTAGTGGATGGATTGAATTTACAGACATCCAATAATTTTTCCCAGATACAATTATTTGATCTTTAGTCATATATATAATATATCTAGGTCAAGCCCCCAATATCTCAAACCCATGGTGGGCAATTTTTTATATATGGGGAAATTGCACTGCGCCAATCCAGTGTATCTTGGGAATAGCTTCAACAATGGATTTGTCTAGGGCAGAGGTTCTCAACCACAACCCTCAGCAGGTCCGGTGCTAGGTCTGGGGGCGCCCTTGGCAGACCTAGCACCGCGCCCCCGTGACGTCATAACGCTCAGCGTGACTTCATCACGCCACGTATCGGCGCAACGTGGTCCGGCCGCCCTCTCGGTTTTTACTTTTTTTTTCTTTTTGTAAAACAATTACATTTTTTTTTTCTTTTATTTGAATATTTTTTTTTTATTCCCTCTGCACCCGCCCAGCCGCCCGTCCTCTCTGCCGGCCGCCCTAGGCGAACGCCTAACTTCGCCTAATGGGCGCGCCGGCCCTGACCCTCAGGGACCCTTAACAGTGCATATTTTTTAATATGCGCTAACCAAAAAAAGGTTGATAACTGCTGAGTTAGTGGATATTCTGGATATTATGACATCTGAATACATGTAATACTGAACAGGTTGGAATCCATGTATCATATTTACAATGTATTCTTATCTAGGGGACAATGATGCCTTTTAATATTTCACAAAGGTGTAGCCAAACACTTCTTTTTATTGACCAATTTGTAAACCACAAATAAAAAGTAATAGCTTATTTTTTGCTATGGTTACAGTGCAGATGTGTAGCGCAGTATACGACTATCTGAATTTTATAGCCTTCTCCTGATGTGGCTCATAATCTCTGTCTACATCGTGTTCTATATACAACATTTTACTTATAGATTGCAGCAGAATAGCTATAAATTCTTTCTTGATGAGATAACAAAAATTCCAGGTTTAATTCATTAATTAATGATCATTTCACTGTGAAGGCAGAATTACATTTACTCATTACATTTACTCATTTACCTTTGGATGTTAAGTTCTTCCACCTTTGTTTATTAAGTTATTAAATAATGAAATTTATTATTTATCTATTAGAATTCCTTTGCATGCAGAGACAGTTATTTGTCTTTGGACATAGTACTAACATACTGCATAGCTTTGTCTTTAATCTGTAAAATAGAGTTGAGCTAGGAAACTATACTTTTCAACTCTAATTATGTTTTCACAGTGTATATTCATCTTTATTCACAGTTGAGCATGGTTTTGCCCAGGGCCGCCAAGAGAAATTTTGGGCCCCGGTACAGCAACTTCTTGGGGCCCCCTTCATATTTAATAAGCACTATTTTTTCACTGCAGATCACTGTCAGTAAAAAGTTTTTAAAAAAATAAAATTCCAAAACCCAATCACGGGCCCCCTGTCTGCTCCGGGCCTGGGTAAAGAGTACCCCTTCCCCCCTCTCTTGACGGCCCTGGTTTTGCCCAGGTCTACACTTACACCTGTTTTACCTTAACTTTCAAACTGTGCATCAGCCCCATAGACAGTTTAAATTTTACATCTAATATACTATTTTAGTAGACCTGTTTCAAAACAGTTTGAAGCTTTGCTATAAATGTTTATTTTATTAAATGCATACATATGTGACCATACTTCTTTTTACGTATAATCAATTGATTCTGATTAAGCATTAACAGTGAAGTGAAAAGAAATCAGAAAGAGTACATTTGACCCTGGATAACCCAAGCAATGTAACTTTAAGCTCATTAATTACTCAAAAAACAAAGTAATACCAAGGTATGGACCCAGGAAATACATGGGTCGTGTATTTGTCTGAATGGGTAGACACATACTTTTCTGTCTGTTCAAGGATCAATCTGGGTTGTTCTTTGATCATGGAACCACATTTGAGGATCAGTCAGGCGACATGAGGATTCAGTACTGTGGTCTTCTTATATATCTCCTTTAAGAGGTCGGAAGATTCGAAACAAAACAAGCAATGCAGTTATGGAAAATATATAATATAAATTTGATGAGTAAATGTATGTAATTTAGTGATGTTTAACCTGGTAAACTTTGTGGGCTACATGGTGTGTTTATCTCATTTACAAATAGCCAATAGCTTTTCATCTTCTAAATAGCCATTATATGTAATACCCTAGCCATAGGTATGTTAAAAAGTGTTACATGCTAATTCGTAGCAGACATGTTTGTATATACTTCTTATTAAAGCCATTTTAAACACCTTGACAATGTCACCTACGAATTGTATATCACATAACATTCACAATCCATGCATAGTAAATGATTATATGCAAAGGCAAAAATGATATATTATCAAACAAGAATCTTGACAAATTCCCCTGAGACCAATTACTTAACAAATCCCCCTCTTCTCTACCAAGGGTACTGCGTGGTTTCTCAATCCCGTATGTCAAGGCCGGCTTTCCACTTCACTAAATCTTGAGACAAGTTTTTACTTAGAGCCAAGTCTGTTGAATCAGATCCAATTAGAACTGATTTAATGTTAATTAGCCTGATGTTACTTTGTAAGCTTTTTGGCAAGTGAAAAGCGTGAATGGATAACTGAAGTTTACAGTGAGTATGTGCTCTGTTGACTAACCATGCTGATTGAACTAGGCTATTAGTTAAAGGATGTTAGGGGATATTTATATAATTATGATGGATTAGCAGGTTCCGACTTAGGAGTCACTTATGATACTAAGATTTTATGCTGATTCTGTCAAAATCATTAGCAACGGTTTTGCAGTGACTTATTAGCAGGCTTAATTCATTATATAAAAGTGTGTTGTAATTCTCAATTCCGTGGTCTCTCCTATTATAGAGCAACACAAACATCGGCAGATCGGCAAAACATTTTGCATCTGCAAAACGTTGCGGCAAAAATATTGCGTTGGCGGAGATGCATGGCTGAATCAGCCCCAGAAGTTTTAAAAGTGTCTCTAGCCCCCCCTTCTATTTGAATGTCATTCATCATTCTTTCAATCATGAGGATTTATATTCTAAATTATTGCTATTATTATATACTTACATTTATTACAAGAGGAAACACATGTAACCTGTCAATCTTTAGTTAGAAAAAGAAGAGACCATCTAAATATCGGTATTCATGCTTTAAGAGATCCATTTATTATATTAGGCCATCATTTTCTTATTTATATAATATGTATTTTACACAATGTGTTAAAGGCATGTATTTACTTGAAATGAAAAATTACATTTGGAACATTCATTTTATCGCCTGCATATAGCTATCTAAATTAACAGCATGTGATTTTCCATTTCAAAGCACATCAAGCAAAGGATGAAATATGAAAATTATTATTTCATTTAATATTCAAAAGATATATAAGGAAGGTAGATATTATAATGTTTAAAACTGAACACTTCAATAAAAAATAAAAATGTTTCTATGTTTTCCATACTTAAATGACATCATGTAATTGAAAGTTTAACAAAGTAGGTTTATGTGTCATTAAATGATAACCCTGAACCCAGTATCCAAAGTACTTTCTTTGTTCTTATCTAGAATGAATGCCTGACAGAGTACGGTATTTAAACTGGTAGCTCTTCATCGGGTCTCTTGAGCATTTTGGTAGCAGATCATTACATAGAGTTTTTGACTACCCCCCCCACCCTCTCCATCACCATCCCCATCCGCATCAGCATCCCCGTCACCATCCCCATCACCATCCCCATAACCATCCCCGTCACCATCCCCGTAACCATCCCCATCACCATCCCCATCACCATCCCCATCACCATCACCGTCCCCAGCTTTTTTAGCATTCATTTCTCCACCTACAATGTAGGAATAAGGCATGCTAATGAAGTAACTTGGTCCATCCATGCAGGGGATGTGTAAAAGATGGGCAACGTGCAAAGCTGGATCCAATGCTCTGTTGGAAGTCCAACCATGTCCTCTAACTCATCATAACCTGTTACTCCTAAAGCACAGGGCATGGCCTAAAAACCTGCCAAGCAGTCCTCACTTGCTCGTTAATCCCATATTTTCCCCTCTGGTGTTAAATTGCTCTTAAGGTGGCCATACACTATAAGATAAATTGTTACTATCGAAAGATTTTTCAAGAGTGGGCAAAACCATGTTGAATTGCAGGGGAGGCAAATTTCATTAATTGCAATCAGTATTACAGGTGAGAGATGATGTTTCCTAGGACAAGTCTAATAACAGTGTAACTGTAACGCTGGTCAGTATCTGTGTGCAACATGCAACAATAAAGTATTCTCCATGCATGCAAACACTGACATTCATTTTACCTCCACTCTAATTCAACATGGTTTTGTCCACTCTTGAAAATTTTTTCGGTTGGAACAATTTATCTTATAGTGTATATCCAGCTTAAGAGTATCTTCAAGAGTTTGTACAGAGCATAACAAATACACACCACTGTCTGTTCTGCAGTAACCAAACCATTATATGGTGCGATCACCATGTTACATGCAAATTTTGCACGAAAAAAGTCTAATTTTCTTCACGCTGTTTGCAAAGTATTTCACAGTCTAGAGTCATTTCAATTAATGCAATTAGTAGTTCATTTAATTGCATAGCTTTTTAGCCATGTATTTAGTCAATACTGACAGTTAATTGACAATCAGAAAGCAATTTTACTAATGAGTAGATAAAGTTATGCTAATTAAAAGAATTATTTACAAATTGACTTTCCTTGTTCTTTGAATTACATTAAATTTCCTTTACAAATTATGCAACAAACATCAACATCTAATTGTGAACTGCAGATGTATGCAATACATGTACACAAGACTCAGAGTGGGGGTACATGGTATGTATTCCTTCTATAATTCTCTATATACTTCTACTGTTTTCTATGTTTCCATAGCGCCATTTCTAAAAGTCCATACCGCCACTTCTAAATGTCCATACCGCCATATAAAGTATTCAATTCAAAGTAATAATACTTGTTTGTAGTAAATTACTGTTATTAATATATGTAACCCCAGTTTGCATGGATGTGCAATGTTTTACCAAATTATTCTTGAAACCTGCAGGCCTATACTGTGAAGACCAGGGGGCTGATCCAAAGTTGTGCATCCACGTATTTCTCAGTTATATACAAAGGGGAACAGGTCCAGAAATAGGGGCCCACTGCTGCCCATCCACATGCACTGGCATTCGCCTACTCTGTTATTGTGAGACAGGAAGTGTTATTTAAATGGCTGCAGTAGCAGGGAATGGTGAACCCTCAGTTTAATATGGTTGAACCCTCTTTTCCACTGGCATGGTGCAGAAGAATGTGGAGACAGACGGATGAGCAGAAATTTGGCTCCTATTTTAAGTGGCCGATTCAATGTTTGTTCGTTTGTTATTCTCTCCCTTACGCACACAGCGTAAGGAAGAAAATTTCACGTTTTTTAGCCTTGTATTAAAAACACAATATTTCTGTACTGTAAGAGACGGGGAAAAGCATACATTGCACTTTTTCCCGTATTCGTGCAGGATTGACTCGGCCCCTAAGTGTGTTAAGCTTATTTCTACAGCTTTTCAAGCGGATGCTCAACTCTGGATCAGCCCAAGTATTCTTTCATTACTGGTATCGCAGTCATGTGACTGGATTGATATATTATTTTCTCTTCTAAAGCTCCCCATTTACTGGACGATTTGTAGCCCAAATCCAGGATTTTTGTGGATTTGGGCTAATAATTGTCTAGAGTGTGGGCAAAATATAGCAAGAAAATGCTGGGAAGTTCTATTATGAATGACATCTGCCCTGTGCAGCTAAATAAAGAACTTCTTGTCTGGGAAAGGAAACGCGGGGGAGCAGCTGGTCACCTCTTCGGTGCCCACCCACGAATGCCATTTATGGCCACCAGTTTCCACTAGAATAATATCATTCCAATGGAGGCCCATCTTAACAATCAACAGAAGATGTTACAGAAAATAGGAGATCAGCACAAATAGCTATTGCTTTGCTTTGACGTGAAATCACAGGACACACAGTTTATATTAAATGATGTTTAACAGGAAGATTTTTAATCTGTTATTCCACTAACGATGTTTCAGCAATTAAATGAACTGTCTCTTAAAACTATACATTATATGCAACAATCATTAACTGTGACATATTTCTAATAGCCTGATTACATACAATAAATGATATCATTAGTTTTCAATGAATTTAATAATTAGTAGTTTAACGAAACATTGCTAGTTTAGTAATATGCTTTCAGATGCTGCTAAACATAATGCAGACAGTACAGCTTACATTATGCTAAACTTAGTTCTCCTTTCTCCTTTATCATGTATTATTATTTATACTATTATACTATATAATTTAGTCTATATATTAGGTATTTTAAATGTAGTAGTTTATTTAACATACATTATTATTGTCACTATTATATTACATTTGTTAGCAATCATCTGCCCACCTGGAATTCAGATTGACTATATTGTGTATATGTTAATGGATCACTGATAACGTAATTATTTTCTAAATGCCACAAATGTATATTTGTTACTTACAAAAGGTCAGCATATCAATACTGTGCCTGTACTCTATCTCCCTCCACCTGAATTTAAATATATCAGTTTTTAAACATGGCCTAAACAAACACAGGGCTAGTTTTTTGTCTAGTACCACTATCTAATATCCATGACCTTTAAACTCTTCTTTTTATTTTTGAAATTACTTATACAGACCATCTAATGGTTTGCACATAGGGTATATAATCAGGTGACATAGGATTGTTACTGCTTGACAGCACACGTAAATGAGCTGGTTTCAGCACAATCATATCAGTTACATTTATGTTGATGTTTCGAAACTCGCTAATTCATCAAATATTTTGAACATCTCCATTTTGTCCACATGAGAATTGATCCGTCCTTGAGGTGTAACCAGGAAAACATTAATGAGTTTAAAAAATGACGAAGATATATTTCTGTTTAAATCAAATTCATGAACTCATTAATGATGCATTTAATATTTAAAGATGGATGTAATATTGATGTACTGATTCATCTTCATTGTGATTTGTCCTCAGAACATGCTGTGCGTAAGAAGATAATTTTACTTTTTNAATTCCTTAAATGCTAGAGATGTCAGTCAGTCCAATATTACACTCACACAGGCCATTAGGATAGGCAACCTAAATCTGTATGAGCCAATGTAAAAGTCATCATTTCTTCATTTTATATTTCTTATACAGTAACATTTATATACGAAAAAAACTTAAATTGTGCTACGCTATTGCCCTTAATATGTTATAGTGATTGGTTGCAAGTGAAATTTTGATAGAAGCTGTTTATATTTCTATAGAAAGAAAAGCCAACTGGCGTTTACAGAGCATGTCTAGTCAGTAGCTTGTTTCTACTAGGTACATGGCTAAGGGTGCCCCTGCAAATTGCTGGTATACTGATTGATTGATTGATTGATTAATTAATTAATTAATTGATTGATTTCATTCATTTAATTTCATTGTCATTTTGCCTGGCTCAAGACTGCAATTAGCAATGGCACAGAAATGAGTGTTGTGTTTATTTATTTATTTATTGTTCTTTAAATTCTTCCCCCTTCCCATCCATTTTGCATCACAAACACTTCCAGTATGGAAGTCTGGATCCTGAAGATATGCAGGAAAGTGAGATCATTATCTCGTTGGAAAATTGTTCAACCACGCACTGGCTTTTGAAAGTTTCACCTGGAATGATAGCTCTTGGATCTATGATGCCATGTTGTGGTACATAAAAGTAGAACTAAGTTTTTACTTTTTTTCTAGGGGCATCCAGAGGCCTAGATACAGACCTGCTGGATATGTTCATTTGACTCTTCTTACAATTGTGAAAACTATGCTGTTCATTTAGTTTCCAAATTCTATTGCAAGCCTAGAGAGATGGAGTAATGCCACTTTCCCTCTAAAATCCTGAGTCTGACCCGGGATTCTTACCTGTTAAATTTCCCTGGCACCAAAAAAAAAACATTTCCCACTGCAGTGTGTTCCTGTTTTTTCCCCAGGGTAACTGCTTTTCCATAGCTTCTCAAAAGACCTTGGAATACCCAATCAGCACTCTTGTCAGAACCTTTGTCAGAACTGTTTCCACCACAGTTCACCCATTAAAATTCCAGGAAACACCCCTGCATGTGTCCCGGGTAAAAAACCCTGGTCACTGGACCCAAATTTTCTATTTTGTACACAATTCCACTGACGAAAAAGCCGGGTCAGTGTGTGTACATGTGCAATTACCCAGGTTTTTAAGGTTGGTGGAAAAGGGGTTAGAGATGCTGACCTGTCAAGGGAACTCTAATCTGTTAAGGGAGTTAAATGTTGGGTGTTGAGAAATCTTATCCAGAAAATGACCAGCAGGGGAATATGATTTGAGCCCCCTAAAGTACTCAAGCACAGTTGTTAACGAAGTGAGATAGAATAAGGACATATATATGGAGAGTGGTGTACAGACGATAGGTCAATGGGTGGATAAATTGTTCTGAAGCAGGAAAATTCAGATCATTGCGTGAATCACTGTTTTCATGTATATGGTATTAAGTGCATTATAATAATATTTAATTAGATCATATTAGACTGAACATTTTTGTGCTCACAAAGGATTGGATCCAGAGATCTGTCTCACAATTTCTACAAGCTGTTTGCAGAAATCAGGTGTTTTTCTTTCTGGCATCAAGCATGTGTATTCCTGATGTTAGGTATCAGATCTCCCAGCATATTGAACTACAACTTACAGAAGGTAGTGATAACACTAGTAACAGGGCTCCCTGAAGCTTGGGGCCCGTCACAGCTGTCCCCCCTGTCGCCGGCCATGCCTGTCTGCAAACAATCCCAAAAATGTTTGCTGCAATTACATACTCAGCCACACTTTGCTCTGAAGATCGTGTGTTCAGAATTCTTTCTGTAGACATCGGACATTGAGAAGTATTAGGAGCTCCTAAAAATCAAATCAAATGACCAGAGACTGTTTGAAACCATCCTGCAGTATGTTTGGTGAGCACTTACTAAACAGATGTCGGCTAAACATGTCTTTTATTGTGTGATTGAATTGATGATCTTTCTGATGATCACCATAAGTCTGAACCATGGGTAATTGTTCCATGTGAGTGCCCCAGAGCCTGGGGTGAAAAAGGGTGTACAAGACTGGGAGTATGTGGATAGCAGATGAGGGTGCAGGTAAAAGAACATTTTAGTTAATTTATTTACAAATAATGGACCATATCCAGACTTAACGTAGTATTGACTTACTCACGAGTGGGCAAAACCATGTTGAATTGCATTAGTTGCAAACAGTATTCAAGTTGAGGGATGATGTCTCCTAGCCCAAGTCTAATAACAGTTAACAGTAACGCTGGTCAGTATCTGTGTGCAAATTGCAAAAATAAAGTATTCTCCCTGCATGCAAACACTGACATTCATTTTACCTCCCCTGCAATTCATCATGGTTTCACCCACTCGTTAGTAAGTCCGTCAGTCAATAGTATGTAAAGTCTGGATCTGGTCCAATGACCGTGGGACATAACTACTAGTCACATGCAATTAAAACTATATTTCAGGAGAATGTTCTCTACCATATATTAACCAGGATGTGTCAAAGGCGACAATAAAAAAGGAGAGCATATAATCCAACTGCGTTTCTTTCACTAAAGAGTTAAAACAGCCTTCTTGCTCAGCAATGTTAGTATTTTTAGATCTGAAATGAAGTTGTTTTTTTTTAACACCAAATTGACTATTTGAAAGCTAACCCCAGAGCTGCTGATCACAGTAGGATCAGACCTGAAATCCCCATGCAATATATTCCTGGTTGGAGTATATCCGATTACCCCTGCTAATTCCCAAAAGGAGTGAATAATGGGGCCACTCCAGTGTTATGTATTATTACAGAGCTTTTGTTAGCTGTGAAAGTGGTCTGAATGAATTCATGGATGTTATTAAAGTGGCTACCTGCATGTTTCCCTGAGATAAAACGTGATAAATGGCAGTGAAGTCTTTGTGAATAAAGTCGCCTGCTCTGGGTTTATCTCTGCAGAGTACAGTATTTACCATGTTCAGATGTCAAACTACCAGACTCCTGCTTCTGAGTTTCCGCCAACATATTTTTTTTTATTGCTGCTGGAACTGCTATGAAACAAGAATACGTGAAATACAATTCCCGTCCCATTGCTTTGCAGTAATTTATTTACCTACTCTTTGCAATGTGATTTTGGAGCACCATGTCCATATATCTTTCTATATTTGGGATAGTGACACAACTTACTTTAAAAACCCAAAACTATATTACTAACATAATCTGTTCAAAATAAAGTTTCGTACCATTGGGTATTATTGATCAGCTGTTGTAGTGTGTTACCAGCTTAAGATCATATTACTTATAAAGGCTATTATTATAATATACTTAGTATAATTGGTTGCACTGGGGCATTTATGGAAAGTGGTTCAATGTAGAATTGTAGCGCTGTCAATGAAAAATAATAGGATGTTTTTTTTATTATGCAGACCAGACCACTGGTATATTTTAACATAGATATTGTTAATGACCTTCTATGGTAAATCAATTTTCATTGGGTATATACGAATAGGAGTATTTAAATCAGCATTTACACTTTGACAATAATGTCAATTATTTTTATGGTAATTGTTGTCTTCTTTGTTGCACTTCACTTGCCTTGGAAGTTTTGTTTTTTCTTGGGCTTTTTTGCTTGTAAAACACGCATTCCAGGTATACAATACATAAGGGCCTGATTCAAAAAATTAAAGGGGAAAAAACACACACAGTCAATTGAATATGGCCCAATGTATAAATCAATAATAGTTTACATATCAAATATAAATATATATATATATATATATATATATATACTTATACAGTGGTCGAAGTGGAAATTTAGAAGTGGGGGTATGAAAACACTAAATATAATAGAAGCCAATGGAGATTTGTAGTTATTCAGTTCTAGCTTTGGGAGAAGTGCCGGTATGGCATACCCCCATATACACCCCAACTTCGAGCCCTGTATATATATATATATATATATATATATATATATATATATATATATAGTTGCCATATTGGCATGCTCAATTATTTTAGTTCATCAGACCATCCAAAATGACCAATATTGCTAGGTAAAAATACTCTCTTTCTGGGTTTTTAACAATTGGTCTCTATGGTAACAACTAGTTATAAACCCAATCAATGATTTAATTGTAGTGTTCAACTCATTATGCCTTATGTATATCTACTACTGGGAGACTGCACAGGACGCTGCCAGACTCCTTCATTGTGTGATTTTGAGGCTGAACTAACTATCGTGATTTCATATGATGTTTTTGATCTGTTTTATGGTAGGAGTCCTAATATAGGATAGTAGACACAATAAATATATTTTATATTGGGGGCTTTTAGATTAACCAAACGTGCTATTGAGGGTATATCAGGGAAGCTGCAGTCTCTGTTGGGATCTGGTGTGAAGAAAGACAGACGAAACACATTATTTTACCTGGAAGAGGAAATATATATATATATATATATATATATATATATAACTATTTTTTTATATTTATTTACCTTAAAAAACACTATTCCACAACTCAGCTAGGCACCACAATTTGTATAACCTCCGTTCACTTCAGATTTGTATTTGTAACTTTCTCATATCCCCAGTGTGACAAGCCAGCCTCCATCTAATGACTTTATGGTTTTATATCTTTGCAGAGGGTTGTGATGTCAGTAGCTCAGGCAATTTAAGATTAGAGAGCTTCCATAAGAACCAAGACAAATTGCAGAGGAGAAATAACTGGAGCTCTAGCTCTAGTCCTTGGCGCATACATAGTCTGAAATTATATGTGCCAAACTGTGCTAAACCCAAGAAGAGTGACTGATACTGGCAAATGATGCTCGGCTAAGCAGTTCAGGTTCATTGCTGAGCGCGCACAATTCTCATATCACAAGGCAGAGTGATTGATTTCACTCTCTAAGGCTTAGGAAGAGTGAGTTGGTTTGTAATAGGTGGGATGGTATTTTAAGCACAATGCAGTTTTATTTCAGAGTAGGAGACAATGTCGAATGCACTATAATAAATGTGAATGGAAACAGATTATTTAATCAACCATTTAAATCTCTATACAATATTTCCTGAAGGATCATGAGCCATGTGTTTGTGTGCCAAGATTTGGTGCAGGAATTTACATTCCACTAATCAGAGGAGATGGATAATTGCAGTCATTTTGCCAGTTTGCCCATGCGGCGTACTGTATATGCACAAAGTAAAAATCTATTGGACACTTGTACAGTATCTGGAAATGTATCAGGATACAAATCTGAGCTGCAGTTAAGCTTTATCACTTGGTCCTTTGCCAGCAAATGGCACCTTATGCCGTACTAAAAGTGCATCATGGTAAATGCCGCGCACAAGCAACAACTTTACAAGTAACTCTGCAACACAGGGATGGCATACTTCACATGTCAGGGAACTTGGCAAAATGATCCAATTAAAATTAATTTTTGCCATGGAGCATATTAATAGAATATGTTTTATACAAGAAATCTTGGAAAAGTGGGACAACTAATAATAACATTGTTTAATTAGTGCATATGCCATATGGCAAGAAAAAATTGTCAAACTGCTTAGAGACAAGTGTATGGAAGCCGTTTGAATAGCTCGAATCATTAGCAATACTTATGAAACGTCTCTGCTCATGCGAAAGTCAGAACATCAAACACGAGTAGAAATTCATGCAAGAGAAGTACATAATTAAAAAGAAAAGCGTTAAACAAGTGTGAATCTCAAGTGTGAATTTGTCATTTAGTAGAAATAAAAAACTACTTGTATGATCAAAAGAATAGGCCAACAAAAGCAACAGACATATTCTTGTAGCACATCGTTATGTGGATCCAGACTCGGGTAAAATGATTATTTTCTGCATATTAGACACATAGGGCCAGATTCAGATTTACACACTCATGAGTTACACTCTCATGGGTAAAACCATGTTGAATTGCAGGGGCGGTAAAATGTTAGTGTTTGCATGCAGAGAGTATACTTTATTGTTGCATATTGCACATAGAAACTGACCAGTGTTACTGTTACACTGTTATTAGACACTGTATTAGACTTGTGCTGGAAACATCATCTCTCACCTGTAATACTGTTTGCAACTTTGCAAATTCAATTTGCCTCCCCTGCAACTCAACATGGATTTGCCCATGAGAGTAATAGTCACGAGTGTAAGTTAAGAGAGCCACCTATACACATAGTAAAATATTCAAACGCCTTTATATTTGCCACTTAACAGAGAAATTTTGGTGTCCAAAGACTATAGTAGAAGCCGGGCATCAGAAAAAGCCCTTCCTGCCATGAATGTACTTTCTGGTTTAGTTTAATAGAAATTATAATCTTAAAACTTGATTGAAAAATGAAAAATTCATTCAGTGGGTTGTCATGCGAATTTCACTATCCATGAGACATTTCTACTTTGGATATGTATCGTTTGTTTATTCTTGAATGACTTTCATCTTGAATTTTTCATTTTGTCCAAGAATGTAGATATGGATAGATGTCCAAAAGCTTGGCCGATTCTAATAGAATGGTCTACTTATTTGGTATAAGCATTAATGGATCATGGACAGTGGTTTGACCGCCTATAATTAATTCTGTTCCCAGACACCATCCATTGATACTATTGACCAGGATATAAACTCTATGCAGTTGGTTTGTAAGTCTCACCATTTTGCAATCAGCACATGCACACCACGGGGTATATTTACTAAGCGGAGAGATTGCAGTGAGATTGGAAAGTGGGGATGTTGCTCATAGCAACCAATCAGATTCAAGCTCTCAGTTTCATTTTACCCACTGGAGAATGTGAACTCGTATCTGATTGGTTGCTATGGGCAACATCCCCACTTTCCAATCTCACTGCAATCTTGCCGCTTAGTATATATATATCACCACATCTTCGCGACCCCATTGATATGCAATCTACTCATTCCAATCACTGCGAAATCTTTTTGGTACGAAAATCCACTCAATTAAGTCATCAGCCTTAGGAGACCTCTGACAGGGAAGTCAAGTCGCTCTCAGAAGTGAGTGAATATACATATGTCTATGCATTCAGATTTTAAACAGATGAATTCCCCAGAACTAAGGTCTACCTTAACTTAAACATAAAGTAATAAGCGGAAGTACAGATTCAGTAATAACACTACACTGTACATAGCCCAACCCCCCTTTTGGATGTGCTATGTCAGTATGGTTAATAGATTTCTCACATAAAATAAGCATGGATTCAGACATAGATCTTAAGCTGGCTATACACTATAAGATAAATTGTTCCAATCGAAAGATTTTTCAAGACTGGGTAAAACCATGTTGAATTGCAGGGGAGGCAAATTTAATTAGTTTATTGTATGAATGTCAGGAATAGCCATGTTGAATTTGAACCTCTGAACCATATACTCATGCAAATGTGGGGATTCTCTTGAGTTTGATTTGGGAACAAAGATGAATCTCTTTAATCTGCTCGTATTATGCTATCAGTAACTCACATTGTACAATGGCAGCTACATACAGGCATTAGTCATATTAAATGAACATTCATTAACAAAATCCTCCATCATCTTATCCAGTGAGCTGGAAGGTGCCTTCTGTCTCAAAAACTTGGGCTACTTATGTGCATACATGTTCAGAATTAATTACATTGAACTTCTTTTAATTCACTGCTGACACTGAATCAATACAAGCAATGTGTCACACTTGAGCGAATGTGATGTTACTGTGATGGCAATGTTATAACATGAATTTGTGCTGACATAGTGTATAAAATATATCATTATGTTTCCTTTTATATTCTTCTTGCATGGCTCTCTGTCAACAGCAATGTTTTAGATACTGATTGATCTTGACTAATGAACCAAATTAAGAAAGGTTAAATCATGTTTACTTTGTAGAAAATAAAAAAAACTGAAAAACAAAACACATTTTGTCCTGGAAAAACAAATGTTGTATTTGGGATAAATGACTGTTATTAGATTTTGTATTGGACAGTATAAACATTAACTTCAAAATAATTAGAAAACAGTTTTCATTTTGTAAACGCGTTTTTGTTATAAAGGATTTTAATGCCATATAGTATACTGCAGAAAAAGTTTAATAACTGATGGGTTTTCACTGGTAAACAGATCATTTTAAGTGGGTCACCATGAACCTGGAGAGATAAAGGACCAACAATGAAACATTTTTTTTTTTACAATTGACCTTAACTCATTTTGGAAAACATTTAACTGGTTCTGTGCCTTCCATAAAACAACTGGGCTGATCCTCATTCATTTATTTTAGGTGTAAGCACTTCCTAAGTGCACAATAAGCGCAAAAAAGAATGGTAACTTCTGATTTGCTGCTGCACTAATGGAATGGGATGACCCAAAAAATACAATGAGAAAATGGACAGCATAATGCATACTGTAGCTGTGGCATAGGCGTTGGAACAGGGAATAATAGGGGGCAAAGCAACCCCCCCTGCTCTCCCTGCTCCCACTCAACGCAGTCAACCCCATCATCAGGTAATATGCTGGCTGAGCTCTTTACCCGGAGTAACTGGAGTGTCTGTCACACAGTAAACAAGGGTTAAACTGGTTTATGCTAAGTGGGAGTGGGAGATACTTGTTGACTACTTGTTTCATACCTTATGAGTCCACCTGCTGGTTTCTTATACTTAATTGGAGTGTGTAGTGGTGGCGGGGAGCTCCTACTGACATGTTTGATTAGCTGGACTGTTATCTTATGATACCAGAGCACAGATCAGACATAGGCCTAAATTTACTAAGCAGTGAGATTGCAGTGAGATTGGAAAGTGGGGATGTTGCCCATAGCAACGAATCAGATTCAAGCTCTCAGTTTCATTTTACATACTGGAGAATGTGAGCTCGAATCTGATTGGTTGGTATGGGCAACAACCCTACGTTCCAATCTCCATGCAATCTCTTTACTTAAGCTGGCCATACACTATAAGATAAATTGTTCCAATCATAAGATTTTTTTGTAGATGTCATTAGTTGCAAACAGTATTAGAGTTGAGAGATGATGTTTCCAGCCCAAGTGTAATAACAGTGTAACAGTAACGCTGGTCAGTATCTGTGTGCAACATGTAACAATAAAGTATTCTCCCTGCATGCACACACTGACATTCATTTTACCTTCCCTGCAATTCAACATGGTTTTACCCACTCTTGAAAAATCTTACGATTGGAACAATTTATCTTATAGTGTATGGCCAGCTTAAGTAAAGAGATTGCATGGAGATTGGAAAGTAGGGTTGTTGCCCATACCAACCAATCAGATTCGAGCTCACATTCTCCAGTGTGTAAAATGAAGCTGAGAGCTTGAATAAGATTGGTTGCTATGGGCAACATCCCCACTTTCCAATCTCACTGCAATCTCACTGCTTAGTAAATATATCCCAACCAGAGGGATTCAAAGTAAAACTTAATTATTAATTATTATACAAGGGAAATATGATAAGTACTAGGGGGAAGGGGGAAGGAAGTTTACAAGGAAGTGCAAGGAAAACATAAATCTATGAAAACATATATATTATTATGAGAATCGCCACTAGCGGTAACTATAGTATCAAAAAGTTGCAACTTCTTCACAAACAAAAAAATATACATTTATATTAACTGTAAAGAAATGAAAAAATAGTGAATATCCCCACTCTCCTCAATTCTCTTTTTACTGATATACTTTTCTGAGCAATTTCCCTTATCTGCATACCTTCTATAGATAATATTTTAATTCTAATGTTCCTATATACAAGGAAAAATTACAGCCTGTGGGAAAGCAATTTAATTCTTTGTATTAAACTGTAATCCTCTTAACTACTTTTCCTTCCATCGTGTATACAGACTAAGGAGTGCTAACTAATTCGAGAACACTTGGGGCTGATCCAGAATTGTACTTAGACATTTAGGTGTAAGTGTAGAGCTTAATAAATCTATGTGAGGAATATAAATAAAATGAAGTTTTAATGCAAATGAAACACTTTGCTTTTACAAAAGACTCACATACTGCAAAGATTTATGCTAAAGTTGTACATTAGAGTTGAGCTTGGAAACAATATCTTGACTTACACTCTATCTGATGCACTCTACACTTCATATATGGCAAGGCAAATTGGCTAAGTGGTAGTTTAGCTACCTCTATAAATCAGCATATTTTTATTTAAAAAAAAAGTGTAAACATATTACATTGAAACTATCATAAAGACTTAACAGTGAAGTCAGCAGAAAGTTGACACTTAAAGGACTATACACATATAGGGGTATATTTACTAAGCGTTGAGTTTACAGTGGATTGGAAAGTGGGGAAGTTGCCTATAGCATCCAATCAGATTCAAGCTCTCAGTTTCATTTTACAAACTGGAGAATGTGAATTAAAATCTGATTGGTCGCTATGGGCAACATCCCCACTTTTCAATCTCACTGCATTCTCACCGCTTAGTTAATATACCCCTTAGTCTTTTTTCCCTCCACGTTATCGGCACAGTGTATATGCAAAATCATTGCAAGCAAGGTTATATCCTCAGTCTTCTCTAAGCATAGGCAATAGGGCAGCGTCAGCACAGAGGGCAATACAGTTGGACTCTGGACTATCCATTTATAAAATTATGTCAGCCAGACATTTACTAAAGTGGGTGCAGCTGTGATGATGACTGAGACCAAATATACCCTGTGTGCACCGCTATGATATCTGTCAGGGTACCAAAATGGCTAGGACTGGATGTGTAAATTCCACCCGTTCCCTCCTCAGTGATGCCATTCCAAAAATACACTCTCATGACTTACACTCATGGGTAAAACCATGACGAATTGCAGGGGAGGTAAAATGTATGTCAGTGTTTGCATGCAGGGAGAATGCTTTATTGTTGCATGTTGCACACAGATACTGACCAGCGTTACTGTTACACTGTTATTAGACTTGGGCTGGAAGCATCATCTCTCAACTCTAATACTGATTGTAACTAATGAAATTTACCTCCCCTAATAACTAATGAAATTCAACATGGTTTTGCCCATGAGAGTATAAATCATGAGTGTAAGTCATAAGAATGTAAATTTGAACCTGGCCCTACTGTATGTATGGTGCAGTGGAAGACATGCATCTCAGTCTGCCCTATAAGTCACACGGGTAGGTTTGTTTTTAACATATCTATTCATGACTTAATATTGATCTTTTTGACACCATTGCCTGTTTTAGCAAATCACCAAAATCTAAATCTAATTAAATAAAATGCTAATATAAATGGACAAAAGCAAACAAGCAGAAGTGAACTAAAACATCTGAAAGTGTGATTAATGAGACTTGTTTTAATGAAAGTAACTGCGGTAGGATAAGGCTTTAGGATAATGTTCTATTTAAATAATGCATTATTCTGTTCTAATGGAGTCATTGAGTCTGGTAGATATCTATAAACAAAGCAATTTCACATAACAAAGCTAAAACTCAACAAACTCCTGGGCCTAAATTTACTAAGCAGGGATTGCAGGTACAGTAGATTGAAAAGTGGGGATGTTGCCCATAGCATCGAAAGGGGACGGTGACGGAGCTGAATCGGGCGATGACAGGGCAGGGTCGGTCCATGATGGGGGTGGAGCTGGGGGAGTCTGGAGGTAAGTTGGGAGGTATGAGAATGTGAGCTTATTTCTAATTGATTGCTATGGGCAACAACCCCACTTTTCATTTTACCTGCAATCCCTGCTTAGTAATCGGATCCTAAAGGGGAGGATCGGGAGAGCCAAAGGAGATGGCTGAAAGAACCGCATGCGTCTCCGGAGCCGCGGGCTGCAGACCCCCGAGTTAATGTTTTGTTTCAGTTTTCCTCTAGTAGTATACATAGGTTTTGTTCCCTTGGGAACACAAAGGTACACACCATTTTCTATTAACCAATACAAGATTGACTCCACAATGTGGTCAAGTAGATGCAGTTCCTACAATGAACATGAATATATACATTCTTCAATGTTTTACATGTCATACATATCTGCATAGCAGAATTTGACATCCATGATAAAATGATGTGAAACGTTTATGTAATCATGACTACGTGTGACGTTTTAGTATTCACAGAGGGATGTTTAAACTTTATGCTGCATGCTATCTTAAATGTATGTCTCATTTGCATTTTTATACTAGAAACTTTCATCCAAGTCTGCAAAAGAAAAATGGAAATGAGATTTCTCTGACCTGAAAATGCCATATAAAGTAGACATCATCTTAAACACAGATCTTTGGTATAAATTGTGTTGGGCAACACTGAAAAAGTCAAGCAACAAAGATTACTAAGCAAAAAAGGCAACATAACACAAATTATGTAGGAGTTAAAAATACAAATGAGATCAAAAAGTTTCCTACCAAACAAGTACGCAATATGTCTGTGCTTCAGACAATATGATGCTCAGAAAGGTCAGATCTAATGGTGCTACACAGCACTTGACATTCTTAAATGTTGCAGTATTGATAGAGAATTGCATTGGACTATAGACTTTTGCTGTAAGGGGCGGCTGAATGACGGGTGCAGGTGTTAAATAGGAAATCTCACGTTCCACTTTGGCTAAAACAGACAGGTTCATACAGAGATAAGGCCTCTTGTAACTATCCTTCTAGCGTAGAATGACTTTCACTGCTACGAATCTGTTATGACAAGCTTGTACCCTTTATCTTTTATTTCTTTATGGATGGAAGAATAGTTTAATGAGGACATATGTTCATGCAAAAAACTAAAAATGTCCATTATTAACACTGTAGTCTTTCCACATACTTGTTTATGTGCCCCTTATAACAAGAATATATTGATAAGGTGCAAACTGACCTATGGGGGAATTCAAATGTGTTTCTTATAGATAAGGATAAGGGGGTATACTGAAATTGGGGTAATGTTAATGTGTCCATTTCATCAGGAATGTACTGATAAGGGGTATAATGACATTNGGGTGCGTGCCAATGTTTGTCCCTTACATGAGGAATATGCTGATGGAGGTATATTGACATAGGGGGAATGGTATACTGAGTGGTATACTGATATTATGGGAACAATAGT